>OZ026516.1:39426263-39475096 GCA_964019695.1 Loripinus fragilis
ATAGCGTCCTGTAACTCGGACATTACAAAACAGTGAATACTCAGATAAATTGCCGCGCAGGGAACGAGGGATTTGATGCAGGCTTATTGATGTGACAAGCTTAATTTGACAATTATTTGACAGTTAGAAGTATCAATGTTTTTTTTAAAAAAAACGGAATGTTCACATAGTTACCTAAATGACAATTATTACAAATAATTTTCAATTCTAACTAATACATAATTTACAGTTGGTAAAACATGTGATAATGTCCAGTAACTACAAATGTCACAGACCAGTAACTACAGATGTCACATACCAGTATCTACAAATTTCACCTGTGGCACCAAGTTGACAAAGGAAGCCTTGGAAGGGTTTGGGGATATTAGGCTATTTGCCAAATGCCTAAAGGGATATAGGATACTTTTGAAAAAAAACAAACAAAGCCAATGTATTTTTAGGGATATGGTGATACAAAGCTTTCTGAATTGGGGTGACTTTTGGAAATATTTGCCCATTTGTTTTCGGTGATATGGGATATGGTGATACAAAGCTTTCTGCATTTCGGTGAATGTTTGGTGATATTTGCCAATCTCTTTTTAGTGACGATATTTAAAGGGATATGGTATTGCAGGGACCCCCTTCCAGGTCATCAAAAGGCAACAACTCACAAACTCAGACGAACAAACAAGACACGCCCATGGCGTAAAACATCACGTGGACTAGGTAAAATATGGTCATGTATCGCTCACGTGGAAATGAGCACATTTGCAAGTGATGTATCTCAAATTCAAGATCGTTAGCCTCGTAGATGGTGTATCGGTTTTTACAAAATCAAATACAATACAAAATCACTGTTATGGATAAAATACTTCTGTAAAACACTTAATATTCGCGGCATCAAAATTTAGCGATGTTATTAGACTGAAATACTGGCGTAGTTTAACTTTGGCGGTTTCTCAGTTTATTGCCCTAACAATTTTATTCTATTTTCTCATAGTGGCTCCTCTGATGACAATTAGACAGACAGACAAAAACGTTTTCCCCTCTTAAGTCATGTACATGGTATACAAGGACTAACATATTAACATACATGACAGCCACAATGGATTTAATAGTAGCCCCTTTTAAGACGTGGTTTCATCGACGTTGAAGTATACGTACTCTACTGTTCAAGAGTTTGGTTTATCGATACAGATACCAACATACATGTACCACGAAGAATTAGTGTCAATTTATTGCTTATTGTGTAACTGAATTCAAAACTGTCTCATATTTTGGCTAGGTTTGTTTAAAGCGCCAATAGCGCCAAAAATACCCCGCCAAATATAAGTGATTTACAGTGCTGGCCTTGCTGTGACTGGCAAATGTCAACCTAGGATCATTTGAACAAACCCTGTAGGACTCACATCCCTGATACTTTACATCAGTGACTAAGATTATTGACCCTTTGGTTCCAGAGAAGAACAAACTAAGGAGTTTTACCTTATATGGGTATCTTTCCATCTTGGTCTTAATTCAAACACTTGAGCATGCTAATCTGTTATAATTTCCAGGCCTAGTATTGTTGACGTTGAACTCGTTCGTTGTTGTGCTTTCGATGGCTAAAGGTCTATATTTTAGTCACTTTTACCACCAACAGATTAAATCATCACGAACAAGACACGACGCCCACTATTTGGTGTTTCTGCTTGTAAATAGCCCATTGAATTAACAATTACTTTCTTTGCAGACAGATCAATTTAGTTAGTCTGTCTGACCCAAGGAACTTTACATCTTTTTACGGTTTATTAAATCTTCACTACTATATATTTTCCTTGAACCGAAACTGATAAATGAGCAGATTACTCAATTCATCATATAACATCGCAACCCCCAGAGGGTACTCTCAATTTTACTTTCTACGTAGTAATGGACTCAGCATCTACTATCCACTCCCATAAAACAACAATAAAAACAAATAAACAAATATCAGGCATACCCCAAAACTATTTGTACATTGGCAACCCATAATTATACATATTCCTATTCTGTACCTTGGCCTTACGAAAATAAAACAACAACACTAAATAAGTAGAAATGACATCCCCCTCCCCCGCTCTAAAGAAAAGTTCAGTTTTGTGATGCCCCCATACCCCCCCCCCAAAAAAAAAAAAAAAAAAAAAAAAAAAAAAACTTTCCACAGGTTCTTCATACCCCAAGAATTTTATTTTTTCTTAAAATCAAAATTTTGCATCGAAATGGGCCAAGCTTATGTAATTGTATATATGAATATCTCAGATTATCCCTCTGGGGTTGCGACTGGAACTGTTAAAACGCCATTTATTATATACAAAGTAATTTAACTCAGGAAAATATTGATTAATTATCGAATATTTTCAATGTTGAAAAAAGATATATATTTCACATGTGAACATATAATTAATGCAATCCTCTCTCACCGGTATAATCGGACATACTCTGCTTTCTCCGTTGACTTCACTGCGCTTACTTCAGATTTTCAAAAACAGAAATACAAAGTGTTGGTATTTATCTTCCATCATAACTTCTGTAATCAATCAGATAGGTAGATTAATGTGTAGATATCAAACATGCCCTACATTTATTCTTCCAATTTCATGGTAGCATACTGTATATGCAGGGCACACAATAGGCTTATTGAGGGAGGATATTGTGTATGCCAGCACATTGTAGTTTAGCAGAGCTTCCACTTGTAAATTTAAGTCCCAAAGCTGTAAAGATGGTACTAACAACTCTCTTACTAGCTCTTGCACAGAAAGTGTGGGTGCTAGGATGAGAAGGAAATGCAGTTATTATAAGAAACATTATCAGTTAATGGTATGTGACAGGGATTAATTTTCCATTTATTATTTTGTTAGAATGATAAGGTGATCTCCGCTCGTTCTATTCATTCTCTACGCAGCTTTAATACCTTGCATGTCCCTCATGTAGCTAGTGTTCCATTAAGAAATAGCCAGATGTATATAGCCTTCTCTTAAAGGATCAAATTCCTGATCGAACCAAACATATGACTCTTGTTTGATTTAAAATCTGCCTGGCATTAGATGGTTTAATTTCCTTGGTTATTGTAAAATATATCTGGTAGCATAAGGTTAATGAGTATAGATACATAATAGCTAAATATATGTTTATTGCACGTAAGACTACAATCTTTTGTGTATGAACCCCAAACCGGTCTGAAGGAATTCTGCAGGGTACTCATTAGATGTAAGGGTTAAATCTATTTGATTACTGTCAGGGCAGAGCTTATGCAAAAAAGCTTAGATATGCTAGAGTGTACCAGCCTGTTTAGAGGTAGAATGAGTTTTACTAGAGCATTCTCTACACTGCTTGCTTAGAATACCTACTATTGCAATGATAGAACACCATCACATTTATAGATCATATGCCCAAATTGTATTGTTTAATGAAGAATTGTCAAGGTTAAGGGTCATCTGTGAAAACATAAATCTAATATATTTGTAATCAGGAGCAGTCCAGAATTATGATGGACATGGAAATATGTACAAATATACATCATTAATGCTGCATAATGTTAGGCCATTTGCAATATTTCTGCCACATCGTGACCGAAACGTAGCGAGTAGATGACAGTCCTTCTAGTTTGTTAGGATAGGGTTTATTGTTGTATTTTCAGGGCCGGACATAATCACATATGTCTACCATTGGTTACTTGGTTTTTAAAATCATGACATGATCCACGTTCCACCCCTGTAAATAGCCAGATGTATATAGCCTTCTATCAAAGGATCGAATTCCGGATCGAACCAGACATATGACTCTTTTTGATTCAAAATCTGCCTAGCAACAGATGGCTTTACTATTACGTCATTAACCATGTGGTTCCGTAATGGTCCACTTACAGGTCCGATGTCAGCTGTATTGGCCCGGGCTGTAAAACAAACGATGTTAGACAACGCTTCTTTATCACGTTTATTGTTTACTTTTATTGCATTCGTGCAATAGTGATATTACCAAGCCGATCGACAGAGCAGCTTTCAAATCGTTACGTAACTTTGCATAAAATACAAACAGATAATCATAGAATCATAGTTACTTTTTGTTTGTTTGTTTGTTTGGTGCTTAACGACACATCAACCCTTGTGGGTCATTAGGGTCAGACCGTATTAGACTAAAGATGATGTGGATGGGAAAAGTACAAATTTATAAGAAAATAAAATGAATGATGATGATGAGTTTGTACAATGGTAATTAGTTGCAATACGATTGTTGACAGGAGAGACCACGTACAATATCTGACAGTTTCAAAGAGCTATTTATATAACTGTACATGTTCTTTAACTGAACAGAATACAACATTAAAAAAATCTGTATTATGGTCCGATGCAAATGTAAATCAAAACATGATTTTAAAATTAGCAATTAGATTTTGTTAAAAAGATTTTGTCTTAAAAATGTCATAATACTATCAATATGTATATCTTGTTATCAACATGGAAGCAATTTTTTCTTACTTGTGCAAAATCGCCACACTCCAAAAGGAAGTGACGTACAGTGAATGATGCATCGCAACCAAAACATTGTGGTTGCTCTTCACCTAGAAGTAAGTATGAATGTGTGACTCTTGTATGACCTAAACAGAGTAGATCCAAAACCACTTCTTCTTTTCTAATGTTTCGAACAACTGATTGATGTTCACCAATAGTTGGTTTTATCTAAAGAAGTTTATTTCCAATGCTGTTATTCCATGAAGTTTGCCATTGATCCAATATATATTTATTGATAGATGGTTTAAAATTAGAAAATGAAATCTTAAAGGAAGTTGGTTCTAATGAAAGCGATGTTTTTGCTTGCTTATCTACCATCTCATTCCCTTGGATACCTATATGACTAGGAATCAAGCAGAGAACAACTGCTTTATAAGCTAAAAGCTCATGACATTTTTCTAAAAGTTTCTGAATCCCAGGATTCTTTGAACTGGTATGGTTCATTGCTTTCAATACAGAAAGTGAGTCAGAAAATATAATAAATGTATTGTTAGGATCACAAGTGCTAATGAGGGAGCGCAGTGGCTCAGTGGTAGAGTGCTTGACTCGAGACCGAAGGGCCGCGGGTTCGAGCCTCACCAGCGTCACTGCGTTGTGGTCCTTGAGCAAGACACATTTATCCTAGCTTAGTACTGGTTCAACCCAGGAAGAACCGTCCCGCATAACTGAAAGATTGTTGAGTGGACGTAAAGAATAAAATCAAACAAACAAAAAACAAGTGCTAATGAAATCTAAAGCTAGATCAACTGCTTTGGCTTCAGCAGTGAAAAATGATGAATCGTCAGGTATACGTTGCATATTACTATGGTTGTCTGATATAACAGCACAACCAACCTTTGAGTCTTCATTTTGCCCATCAGTATAAATTTGTTGGTAATTCTTATAGCGACTTTGCAGTTTTCTGAAATCATCTTTTAATATGTGTTGATTTGATTCAGATTTTTTCACAGAATGTAAATTAAAAAGTATTTAAGGTGGTTTCATACACAAGCTGGAATATTCGGTGTAAAATGTTTTTCAATATTTTGTGGTTTGATATTGGCGGAATCAAAGAGTGGTAAAAATTCTGATGCCAAATGATTTAATAGCTTTAGGTTTTTGTTAATATAAATCAACATAATTTGCTGGGAATGTAACTTCATGAGCAGGATTTGATGGGTTAGCAGCAAGTCTTATAGCATATTGCAAAGAGAGTTTCTCTCTCTGTGGGTAAAGTGATGGTTCATCTGCTTCTACATAGAGACTAGCAACAGGAGAAGTTCTGAAAGCTCCTAAAGCTAACCTAAGTCCTTGATTGTGTATAGGATCAAGCATTTGAAGATATGATTTTCGTGCAGAGCCATATATAATACAGTCATAGTCTAATTTTGACCGGACTAGAGACCGATAAAGCTTGAGAAGTGTAATTCGGTCTGCACCCCAAGACGTATGGGAGAGCACTTTTAAAAGATTCAATGCTTTTAAACATTTAGCTTTGAGATATTTAATATGGGGTATAAAACTGAGTTTTCTATCAAATAAAATGCCAAGGAATTTAGATTCCTCAACAACTGGAGTAGGCGATTCATATAAATGTAAAACAGGATCATCATGTTGCTTGTGCAACTGACAGAAATGTACACACTGTGTTTTAGATTTGGAAAACTTAAAACCATTGCTTGTTGCCCAATTTTCAATCTTATTCAAATTTTGTTGCAGTTGACGTTCAATCGTCGCCACGCTTTTTGAGCGATAACAGATACAGAAGTCATCAACATATAATGAGCAATCAGTGAGATTACCTAAACATTTCACAATATCATTAATTTTGATGCTAAAAAGTGTTGTAGACAGAATGCCCCCCTTGAGGTACACCTTGCTCCTGGTCATAATAGTCAGACAGAGAGGAGCCAACTCTGACTGGCATGATGCGGTCCGCAAGGAAGTTTTAAATGAATATAGGGAGTCTACCTCTTAATCCTAGTTTGTGGATATCTTTTAAAATGCCATATCTCCATGTGGTAACATAAGCCTTTTCCAAATAAAAAAAAAACAACACAGCAACTACATGTTCCTTCCTTTTTTATAAAGGCATCACGTATCAAGGTTTCCAATCTAACGAAATTATCAGTTGTACTGCGGTCAGATCTGAAACCAGACTGGAACCGCGATATATGATTATTGGATTCTAAAAACCAAGTAAGTCTTTTATCAATCATTCTTTCAAGTGTTTTACATAGACAACTTGTTAAAGCTATAGGTCTTTAATTATTACGTTCCGCAGGATCTTTACCAGGTTTGGGAATAGGCATAATTGTTGCATATTGCGAATCATCTGGAAATGTACCAGTAGTCCAAATGTAATTAAATATATTCAAAAAGGTTTCAAGAGAATTCTCTGGGAGATGTTTAAGCATTTGATAGTGGATCTCATTAGGACCCGTGGCTGAGTCATGTGATAGTTGAATGGCTTCAACTAATTCATCTAAATTAAAATCTTTGTTATAAATTTCATTATTTTGTGATTTAAAATTCAGTTTAATTTTTTCTTGTTCGGCTTTAATTTTCCAGAAGGATTCAGAGTATTTGAATGATGATGAGTTGTGACAAAAAGTTTCTCCTAAAGTGTCAGCAATGTCTGTTTTTGAGGTTGCTTTACTGTCAGTACCTTCTAAATTTAAATGTGTATACTGGGGGATTTTGTTTTTTCCAGAGATTTTTCTTATCATATCCCAAACTTTTTTAATAGGTGTTTTATGATTGATTTTTGAAACATAAGATCTCCACGATACTTTAACGTCATTCAAGTTGTTGGAATTTGGAGATCTTTTAAATTTAGATAGAGCTTGTTTGCGTTGTTTAATTGCTTCTTTACAGTTGTCATTGTACCATGGATTACTTTTAGTTGGATTTGTCGAGGTTTGAAGAATACATTCTTTAGATATTTCTATAAGAGAAGAAGTAAAATCAGATATGGGATCAGAAGATTCTTTGAAGTTTTCTGGTATTAATTTACCAGTGCATAGAGTATAAAATAGATCCCAGTTGGCTATAGTTACTTTTAAAATTGATTTAATGTATTATAGTTGGAGACACGTCTCAAAGTTTCAAACTGTGGTGGGAGGAGTTATAGATTATAAGAATCTATACAATATCTTGAGAGCAAGGGTGGGATTGAATAATCTGTCCCAAGGATCACCGTTTGGCATCACGAGGCTTGTCGTATGATGACAAATAGTGATCCTGAGGGTTGGATTTTCTTTCCTATCCTAACACGAATAACGGATCTTTTTCTCTGGCTCGCCATTAAATACCGCATTCATGCTTTAAAGATGCTCACAGATATTCTTGAATACGCTTAGATGCGACATGACATGATGACATCACTTTTTCATGATAATGACATCACTTGACGACCATGTTCATGAGTTACAATACAATCAATGAACAGTCCTCTCGCGACAGCTTGGGTAAGATAACATGGATTAGAATTTCTGACCCAGGATAAAATATCAGATATTCTATCTGGTGTGCAAGAAGAAGTAATGCAATGGCTACACGCGAAGATCTATTTGATTTTAGAACATTAAGGCACACTTGTTTTTTTAAAGAGAACACAAAATTTTATACTGTGTAATGCAATGTACTTAAATAAGGCATGTCAATTAGTAAACTGTTATAAAAAAAGGTACGAGCATATCATTAGCATAATTAGTGTGGTGAGTGGGATAAAAAATATCCTCCCCGAGGATTCCGTTCTGGCAACACGAGGTTAGTCGTGCGGCGACAATCTGTGATCCCAAGGGACAGATTTTTCTATCCAATCCTCACACAAATACTGGATTATTGTTCTCTCACCATTCCTGGTTACGGTGATCACGTTTAAATAACAATGGTATTCACCCATCAAAGAACGTGCGGCTGTTCGTTTTTATCCTGAACTCTCTCAAATAGTTATAGTATCGTCAACCACAATCTGGTGTGTAAGAATATAATAATATATCGTGAGTGTGAGTGTGGGTGTGGGATAGAAAAATCTGTCCTGAGGATCTCTGTTCTGCAACACGAGGCTAGTTTCCCACTTGAACGGTGGGCCATCGGGTTTTGATTTTCAAGTCCCCACTGAACATCAATGATGGATTTTATTTGTCGAGTATACCCCATACCAAGCCGTGAGAATGATAACATTCGAACAGCCACACGTTGTGATACAAGTGACGACATTGATATGTTAAAGTGACGTAATTTTTTATGTAAAGTCACGTTTCAGAGTACTCAGGAGCTTCTAGAAACCTTCTTATATATTATAAAAATGCAGTTATAAAAGGTGAGCAAGAACAAGATTCCATTAATCGTATGTAGGTGAGATAGAGAAATCCGTCACATATGTATACATGAACCAGGGCCATAAAGGGTTGTGTGTGTGTGTGTGTGTGTGTGTGTGTGTGTGTGTGTGCGTGTGTGTGTCCCACCAACAGCTAATGGCAAATGGAGAGAGGGTGATGACTTAAAGTCTCATCAGACAGACGGGAGAAGCTGGGGATCGAGCCCGCAACCCCTGGTTTACAAGTCGAGTGGTATATCCATTACACAACATTGGCTCCCTCTCGAACATAGGATACATGTACATTTTGCTACAGAAAAGCGAGCGAGTTGTCATGTCATTCGTCAAGATTATTTTGAACATCCAAAACATGTCTTGGTTGCGAGTTGCAATTGGGAAATTTAGAATCCATTATAAGATTTTACTCTTGCAATATCGTTTTTCAGATGCCCATCCTTCAGCACGTTGTTGGGAACACTACAGATCCGCTAACTCCATGATTTATTAAGGTCCATACGATTCTCTTAGATTACATTGTGTTTGACCGATTGAGCTTAAGGATACTAGAATGTGACATTAATAGTTTTAGACTTCTCTATAATGCTTTCTACGCCGATATTTTCCACTTCCCTTCCATTAGCAGTGAGTTAGGTTACCTCCTAAGCACAGGAGACACATTCTAAGAGCCATAAAATTATTGAAGCCATGTAAATGTGATCTGTCTGGATTCGACCACACTGACAGAAAATAAGCCACATGTGTTGCATATGTTTTGCTTAGAAACGAAATAAACATTCAATGATGTATTTGATAATATGCGCTAAACCCTTTAAGTGCCAATCAAACTGCAGCAGACGACAAATTTTGAGACATCTTTCCCAATTTTCGACAAATATAAGGTATGATATTACATGAGAATCGTCTGCCAGCAGACGATTCTCATGAAATATCATGCCTTATTTGTTATTTTCGAAAAGGCGGCAAAATTTGAAATTGTCGTCTGCTGCAAATTATAGGTGGCGCTTTAAGGGCTAATACGTTTGTGAGACAAAACGTGACAACACCAACACACTGAATTGTGTGATAAACGAAGCGTCAGAACAGCCTAGATCAGACTAGTTCATCACAAGGTTAGCTTTTAAAAAAGCTTAGAAGCATCGCATGGCGTTTTACAGTTATTAAAGAAGAACTTTTTATAGTGTTTTATTATTGCATTTGCTGAAGCTACTCTTTTCAGTGTTTCATGGGCTTCAAGCTCTGAGTATTTTCTTGTTTTAGTTAACGGTTTGTACATAGGTGATCCATTGGAAGCAAATAAAATACAGGAAATATGCATATTCCAGTAAGACTCTGCTCATGAACACACTGAATAATTGTAGAGTTAACCCCCTCCCCAGCAGTATGTATTAGGTCATTCAACCATATTCCTAAATCGAAGTCAATGCACATAATGCCTAGGGGGTATATTGAAACTGACCCATCTACATCTAGATATTTCGTCACATTTAGTCTAGAATATCCGAAGGGCCCATGTTTGATCGGGATTCTCGCTCAGTGGTAAGGTCTCTAATAGGCCTTTCGCTTTTAGAAGCAATCCAGTATCCAAAGTATATCAACATCGCTCACGCAATGAAGGAATTTTGGAAGTAACTTGGTCGACGGGTATTCTGAGAAAGAACTGTAAATGACACTGCTGTTGGGGAGTTAATATCTGATCCATTTCCGCAACTTGCTAATGGAACAGGCCCGAATCGAACACGCGCCCGATGGAAGTTTACTAACGTATATCACTAGCGCTGACGCGCTGGTGAATTAGTATTAGAGTAAAGCAAAAACTCTGACCAGATGGGGCATTCGGGAAAGTCCGCCACAATTCGAGAATCGGATCATGGTTCGGATGCATGTATGCGTAGTACTATGTACCAAAAAGCTCCATTTTGTTCGCCGGAAATGGTGCAGTGAAAATTTGTTCTGTAGCGCGTGGGTTCAGCTCTATTTAAATCGATTATTCTGATTATCAGAAAAGTTTAATCAGCAGAATAAATGAAGCTTATATTTTTCAATAAAATATCGCTATAGCGATATTTTATTGAAAAAAAACATAAACTTCATTTAAGCCGTTTGTTTTGCTGCAATCACACTTGTTATTGTGTTAACATGGATTCTGTGACGTCAGCGTCTAGATATATTGCATCAGCGTCATGTTATCACCCGCGTTATCAAAGTAGATCCTCGATGTACATCTGTGGTCTGATTCCACGGAATTTCGCGGAACTGGCTGAAGATGGGGCGGATGTTAATTTTAAGGCCAGCTTCATCAAAGCTTTTGCGACTTATTTGTCTTTAATCCATTGTACCAAGTTTGTACGTTGTAAATCGGGTCTTCATTAAACTTTTGACATTTGCGGTATTCTTACTTCATTAACGTGTATTTATGACTGATAAAAGGTGTCGCAGCTGGCATTTTCATCTTAAATATGACTAATTTACCGACCAAGACTATTGCATTTTAAATGATTATAAACACACGGGATTGGTGTCAATCGAAGACGCTCTTAACAATCCACGAACGCGGATATAAAATCGCTTGCAACAGTGTTTTCGATTGCCTTTTGTCGCCAGTCAGGCGACAAATGGCAATCAAAAACTTTTTATAACGAGTTTTGATCTTCATTCGTCGATAGTATTAACGTTTTTGATTGCCGCCTATCCGGTGTGGTAAATGATGAAGAGTAAAACAATCAACAAAGGTCAAATACCTCGAGGGTGTTACAAGAAAGACCACCATTTACTTGCAAAATGGTGGCTGGAGCATATCAGATACGTGTTTGTCCAAGCAACCCCACCCTTTCCCCCACCATGCCACATTCTGGCACCAAGCCATTAGGAACCTGTCATTTGCTAATGCATTCCTTACCACATAGTATTTGAGAAGGCTTAGATTGTTTCTCTGAGATGATGCATTGCATTAGTTAGGAAGCCTCCATGCCAGCTAAGCATTTTTTTGTGTATTAACAACATTATTTAGGGCGAAGATTTTACGCCAGTAATATGTATTTAAGCCCCCCCCCCAACACACACACGGTGGCATAGGCTGCTGTCCAATCTAAGGCGGTGGTTATGTTGTTGTTGATTTATTGTTTTATGTACCACCCATTGTTTGTGGGGGTTCTGTGTTGGTCTTTGTTTTGGTTTGCATTTTTTTATGGCCTTTCTAGTTTTGCAATTATCTTGACGAGGAAGAGAGTGCTGGTTGCTTTGCTTTTATTGTCTTTTGGGTGTCTAGTTATTGTATATATCCTGTAGCTCTTCATTACGGTGCCATGGGTTGTTCTGGAGTTTGTGATAGTTGTATTTCCTGATCATACTCACATGTGATTTTTGTCTTTCCTTGCTATTTTTTATTTGCACCAAACGACTGCATATTTTATGCTTTTGGCAGTTTACCTTGAGATGTTTCATTTGAATATATTGCTAAACTGGCATAGGTGTGTGGTTGTAAGAAAATTATTCTTTACATGTTGTCAGCTATATATTTTAACAAATAGTGGTAAAATACATATGGCTAGTTACTGCAAAGTTGCAAAGAAGTGCATATTTTCTTTCTTATATAACGGATACCAAAGAAAAAAATACACTTTTTAGAAGCATAACCATTTTGGCATCAAGGGTGGCCCGCGGTTTGAATTATTAAAACAAATTCCAGTTCAAGACACGTTACCATAGTGGTACCACTGTTTACTCATTACTTTCTAACGAACACCGATATATTGTAAACCACCTAACATTTATTGGAAGCAATTTACATAACATTCCTAAAACCATTGCTAGAATACGAGGATAACATTTGGAATAACTGCACACAGGCAGATAAAAAAACTTATTAAATTCAGAATGAAGCAGCCAGAATAGCTACTGGAGCTACCAAACTGGTCCTGATAAATAATCTGTACAAAGAAATTTGTTGGAAATCACTACAGAAACGACGCAACGATCTTAGATTAACTTACTCCTTCAATGTATAACCACTTAGCACCTGGATATTTATCCTCCTTAATACCCTAGCAAGTAAATGACATATCTCACTACATTTTACGCAACGCTGAAAATATCCACCAGATCACATGAGCTAAAACAAGGCAATATAATAATTCCTTTATACCCTCTATCCTAAGAGACTGGAATAACTTACCAGTTGAAGCCAAACAACCCAACACATTAGGTTCATTTAAATATCTCTTAAAGAAAGAAAACAAACATATCCCAAAATACTACTATTATGTAAAAAGAAACGCCCACATACTTCATACCCGTCTACGAACAGGCTGCAGTTCTCTTAATCTTTACTTGGTTTGGAAACATATCACTGACACAACTCTTTGCAACTGTGATACTATTGAAGATACATAGCATTACTTTTTCCACTGCAGATTCTTTCAGCAACAACGCACTTTACTTCTGAATGAAATCAGTCTATATGGAACGCCAACATTAATTGTTATATGACTGGAGAGAATCCTTTCTCCTGATTGACCCAATTAGTCTTCATAAATCTCTATATCTACCTGGCATCTGGTCTAAACCAGTGCACAAGTTAATATTGCAGGAAAACCAGCTTAAACTAGTTTACAGAAGTTAATATTTTTGATACTTCTGCAATATTACTCTCTAGAGAGCCAAAAAAGCATGATGAGTGTGAAACTAGCATGTGCTGCATGAAATTGACATGCTTTGCTGTTTCACCTCCCAACAGGTAAATTAAAGACTTTCATGAATTTTTACAACAGTTTTGTTTTATTTTGTTTGCTTATTTATCTCTGTTTGAATAACCAAACAGTAAAAACAGTTTTATGACAACATTTTATATTCCTCATTAAGATAATTAATATACATTTGAAAATGCAAAATACTACATTTTAATATTTTAATAACAGTTGCTATAACTTGTGAGAAAGTCTTTAGATGTCTTAAGATTGAGGTTGAACAAGTCTTTAACAACAAAAGTGAAAGTAGCAAAATTTTGATTTTTAAATGAAAGGTCATATAACAAAACAGTTATTGACTTCAATTTCGCTAGACATAAGGATTTATCTACCCTTAAAAGTGAAATTCACCTCGGCCTAGCGGCCTCGGTGAATCATCACTTTTTTGGGTAGATAAATCCTTATGTCTACCTCATTGAAGTCAATAATTGTATAATATTTACTATATGGTGATCCATCACTATCACAGGAGACAAATCGAAACATATTCCACCATGTCCACAGGACAGCGCTTCTACGTACAGTATTATCATTCAACTGTGTACTTTAAACGTTGACGAAAGCAGGAAACACAATGTCAAACTAGGTTGATCTTAAGTCTGCACCCCTCCCATTCCTACAGCATTCAGCAAAACAATACAATCTGAAGTATTTTCAGGGCATTTTTTTCTTTGTTTATGATGAGATATTACATAACTTTTCTGATTTCTTCAAGAAAATATTTGCTCAGGTGTTAATAAGAAGCGTCCTGAGACACTTTCAATGAATGCCTTAACATGTTTCTTGAATTACATAACATTTTAGACTACTAGAAAATTAGCTATGGATATGCTAGGTGTCCCAGACTTGCTAATTTGATATGTAGTCCTAGGGCCACTTTTCATTTTTTTTGTATTTCATATTATGCAATATGGCCACCACTCTTCAATATTCTTACAATCAAAATGCAATCTATGGACACTTTTGGTTACAATTTATGCGCACTTTGCGATCTTGCCATGTGTAACTTGCAATTATATGGCCACTTTTCCACCTTGTTATAATTAAGGTGCAATCTGAGGGCCATTTGGGTATTTCCTCTATGTATTGGAGAAAGTTTCTGTCTAACCATTTTTCAGCCGTTTACCGAAAATGTAACCTAAGCAAATCGAAATAAATAAACAATTCAGGACAAAAACAGGCTTTTATAAGGTTAAATAAGGCGAATTCTTCTGATACTGGAGCTCCGTTTTTGGACTTGAACTTGTCAATAACAAATGGCATAGTTTCTTCTAATATTTATGATAAACGTGATGATTTTAATTTTGAAATAGTAAATTTCCCATTTCTTGATGGAGATGTTCCTCGCTCTCCTTCCTATGGTGTATATATTTCTCAGCTTATTCGTTTTGCTAGAGTATGTTCTAATGTTGATGACTTCAACAACAGAAACTTTTTTTTAACTGCTAAATTATTGAAACAAGGTTATAGATATCATAAAATTCGAAAAGCATTTTCTAAATTCTACCACAGACACTCAGAGTTAATTGTTAAATACAACATTGGGTTAAAAACTCTTCTGCAACAAGGCATATCAGAACCTATATTTTATGGTGATTTAGTCTATAAATTCAAACGAATTGTTGGAAAACCTAATTTTAGTGATCAATTCAAAAAGATAGTTAAACGTTATATAAGGGTTGGATATAACTTGGATATCATGCGACAATCTGCATGCCTAGTTGTAAACCCAATCACGGTTTATAGCTATGGTTTCCTCTTTAATTGCACGACGGTGGGTCGGGCCTCAGACTCTTTGACGGCTCTGACGTAAAGCTTTAATCGGTGGGTTGGTGCCTGATGCTTATCTGTAGCTGGACCCACCGTAGCTCAACTTGAGGTTTTCTTCAGCTCTGACTATCTGTGAGTCATGAGCCCTTTTCTTTGTTTCATCATGGTGTAGTAATTTGATTAGAGTGTTTTTCCATGATGATACATTGCATTAGTTAGATGGCCTCCATGCGAGCTGAACATTTTTTGTACTTCAACAACAGCAGAATCTAGGGCGAAGATTTGGTACCAGTAAAATGCATTTAAGCCCCCCGGTGGCTTAGGCTGCTGTCCGTTCTAAGGCGGTGGTTCTGTTGTTGTTGACTTTCTGTTTATTGTTACTCCCATTGTGGGAGTCTGTAATTGTTCTATGTTTTGTTGTACGTTACTCTATGTCCATTTTAGTATTGCAATCATCTTGATGGGGAAGAGAGAGCTGATTGCTTTGCTTGGTTTGTCTTCCTGGTGTCTCGTGATGGTTGAGCGGCTCTTCCTCACGGTGCCACGGGGTTGTCTGCAGTTTGTGATTGTGGTATTTCCTGATCATACTCATTTACTATTTTTTAGTTAAGAGTACGTAAGTAAGTACTAACAACCTATATATGTTTTTTCGTATTTCTCAGCCAGGACATATGTTGTGGGTACTCAATGATACGGTTCATTTGAGCATCCAAAACATATGTTTAAACCGATGGGTAAGAAAACATTTACAATTCTACGCTCAAAAATTTGTTTATCCAAACTGTACAAAACATATTGGCAGGATAAGGGCTAATGTGTAGAAGCCTTATAAATGATAACCAATTGATGACAATTAGAATTGACCACGAAGCCGTAGATGTCACAAACTATAAATGCCACTTGAGTTACTATCTCGTAATTGCTTCACTCTTTCGCTGCAAGAAACAAAAAAGGTATGGATATATAGTGCACTGATGTTGCATGCTATATACTTTTGACTAAACATCATATATATCTGACAAAAAGGAACGGACCACTACGATTTTCCCATTAAGTTCTCTTTTTAATACGAAAATTTTAATTGTCATGAAATATCCATTTCTGATCAAATCTTACTAAAACTTGATTGTGGCGTAGATGAGTATCTGTAGCTTTCCTGTGTAGGACCAAAACTCAGCAAGGCAAATGGTAAACGAGATTTGTAAGCGTTTATTCAAGGCTACTGTCTATATGGAATTCTGAGTATGTTCTACAATTGCGAAGTATGAAAAAAAGGTTGTCGTTATGTGAGACAACCTAATGTGTTTATGGGTGTTTTTTTTCTATTCCTAAACCCATTTACATCAGTTAGGACCGTTTAAAATGATGGAAACAATGTTGAAATATTTACATGTTTTGTAAGGTTTATCTTCAGTATGGAATCGTTATCAAAGGGTGGTCACAAGAAAGGGGCTACCTAGCGTTCAATAATCGCATATGATGAATTTAAAGATACAATTTGCAAAGAATACGTGTCTGAGTACATTTTGGTCAACTGACTCTATTCCCATTGTTTGAACTTATCCAGCAAGAGAGCATTATAAACCCCCTATTTTGTGTGACTTTACAATTTGACTGCCACTTGGTTCATGGCCAATTTTCTTTAACACATTTTTCTACGCCTGGTTACAAAAGATGTGTAACGCTGCAGTACCTGACACACCTTCGTACCAATATAAACTAAACTGGCCTATCGCTAGTGATCTTCCTGAGATTTGAACAGTTCTTCCTGGTGCGTTTTTTTTTGTCGGGTATATTTGCTAAGTTGTAGGCAATCGGTTTGAATCCAAAAGGAGCAGTGCTAGTTATAGCTGAGCTCACACTGTTTGCTTCAGTGACTTTCAAAATACAATGTACTTCTATAGACAACAAAGCAGACAACGTAAGGCGCGAATGGCAATGAAAACGCCAAGGCATTTGTTATAGTTTAATATGCTCAAAGGCCTGTAATATAAAGTTATACTGTTTTCTATATCTGAACGTGATCCGTTGCCAGCAAAATGTCTTCCAAAATTTCAAAGTGTCGATATCCAAACCTTATCTACTTCTAAGGCTATTGGTTTATCAGAATGATCGTTACAACATGTACAAACAGACTGGTATGTGATTTTTAAAGATGTAAGCAATCTAAATATATATAGTTTTTTACAGCATAGTGCTCAGTTACAAAACTTTAGGTTAACCTTTTTATGCCGGAAACGTCTAACCGGGTACTTTGGTAAACAATGAAGACCCAGATGAAATGCTACTTAATTGAAATGCCAAATGTCGGGCCTGTATTGTATTGTATTGTTGCTTTACGTCCCAAGTCAACAGCTATGGTCATTGCGGGACGGTCAGTTCACCTAACCACACTTATTTCCTGGGCAAGCTTGAACAAGCAGTTAACCAGTAATCGTGCACATACTTTCGCTTGTAACTGGCAACAACCCTTCATGAATGATTCAGCGGAAGGGAGGAGAATGGCCGTAGAAATTATTTCATGATCAATCTCCACGAAAGTATGGGACCGGGCCGGGATTGAACTCGCGACCCCTGGATCTGCAGTCAGCTTCGCATCTGTAACCAGACACGTTACCGACTGCGCTACGCGGCCCGGCATGTCGGGCTTGACCTGGGTCTAAACTGTTTGCAAAAGATATCACCAGATGGCACCAGTAAGTAAAGATTTAATATGTGAGACTTCAAAAGGTTTCTTTACATTACTTTTACTTTTTTCGGAATGAAGCTCTACAATGCTGACGTTAGTTCCTATATATTCATTTATTTGAAATGTGCAGCTTTAAAATGCTGAATAATCTTAATATTTTGGAGGTGTCCTGTTAATGCGTGAAATCTCCCAAAAGTCAAATTTTCAATCTGCGATTTTTGCAATAGTTTTGTGACTATAAATATACTTACATATATACTAATCACAAACATACTTAATGATGTTCAAACCAATGGCAAAAGGAAGATAAATACGGCTTTTGATACTATATCAGTTAAAGGGATAAAAAAGTAAGACTTCTATTAATTCCGCAACTGCGTTTTACCATCAAAGAATGTAAAATTAATTTTTCTCACAATACATGATTCCATCTGTCAATATAGTATGCCTGCGCACTATTAAAGCGTGCAAAATGCAGATAATACTTATGTAAATATACGAATGGGGATTTTTCAATGCTTTTCGTATGAAAGTATGTTCCCCACCTTGATCCAGCTTCCTCCTATCATATATTGTATAAATACATTATGTGCGTTTACCTTTCAACAGATTTGCTGGTTCAAGGTGGAGAACATTAAGCGTTCCAATTTCAGCTCTAAATCTGCACATTCTACCCGTAGATAAAACATATGCACAGAGTACTAAAACATTTAGATATGACCATATCAAAATAATAAGCAAGCCTCACATTTCATCTCTTTTCATCAATACATTTATTTACTGTACATGTATATTCAAATAATTTCACGCATTCGAGACTGGAACATTCTTGACCTACACCAGTAAACGGCAGAGTGACAAACTTGTAGCGTCAACGCGCTCAGTACCAGAACGAAATTATTCAGTGTAAACAAAATATTACCAGATCAAACTCCCCCTGAGGAGAAGGCGAGTCATATCAGGGACTATCGCTTTGCTTTCTACATGTTAACACGGATGAATTAATCTAGATCAGCATCTGGAAATGCAGCAGTCAATGAATTAAAGTCCAAACATACCATATTTATGCTCTTTGTGCTAAATGGTTTTATTTAAACCCTTTGTGTTCTGGTGGGTTTTCCCATACATGTTGACACAACAAGTACGGGATCGCGCCTGTATTGTACTGATTATGATGTATTTCTGTCCCTGGATGTTGTTTTAATCTTAGCAAACAGTGCAGACCCTAATGAAATGCAGCATTATGCTGCATTTCATCTGGGTCTTCACTGTCGCCAAAGTATCTGCTTAGGGATTTCCAGTATACAAATGGATAAAGGCGGACAGTGGACGCTGCGTACATATCACGTCCTCTTTAAGGCCTCAACCTGTATGTGTGCATTTACATGTATGTCGTCGACCCTACGATCACTTTGTGAAGAAGGGGTACTAAACTCGATGTTTTATGTTTTTCACATTGATTTTTGGTGATAACTTTTTTTAATTTTTAATTTTAGCAAACTGTGTTCGCGATGAAAGTTGTAGAGAAAATTAGCACCAATTTCTCCAAAAGGTCCACAGTTTGTGGCACAAACAGATTTGTGTGTACTTTGGTGAAGATTTTGCAATAAATTGAATTTAGCCGAATTGTCTAAGTCTTTAATTGAAAGGTAAATTTCATAGAGGCGTTTTTTGTTTGTTTGATTTGATTCTTTAGTTCCCATCAACAATCTTTCAGTTATGTAGAGACGGGATTAAACCAGTAGGCCTACTAGGCTAGGATTAATGTGTCTTGCTTAAGGACACAACACAGTGACGCCGGTGAGACTCAAACCCGCGGCCCCTCGGTCTCGAGTCAAGCACTCTACCACTGAGCCACTGTGCTCCCTTTCGTAGAGGCGTGACAGAATGGGTTCATCTTAAAAGAATATTCACAAGCGGTGAATATACCCTTGTTCAACGGTTGCGTTTATCATAATCCTGCCGTTTGCATACTCAGATTTGACCTGCATATGCAGAATCTACTTTGAACATGATTATGTTTAGGTGCGGAAGCTAGAATTTCGCATTACATGTCATTTTTCTCTCATGCACGTGCTCTCAAAACAGACGGTTTTGAGATGACCCTACCAGGTTCACGCACGGGCGAATCAGGCGCGATTTCCAATATACCATCGCTTTATTTGGTGAATTAGGGAGGTGCAATATAACATTTTGACTGACATATTTGACTTAGTTTAATTGCGCTTTGCTTAAAATCCTCAAAGAGTGCATCTAAGCGCAGAGTAAACTGCAGCATCATGGATGTTGGAACATGTTGGAGAAATTGGCGCTAATTCTTCTCTACAACCATCATCGCGAACACAGTTTGCTAAAATTAAAAAAGTTATCGCCAAAACTCAAAGTGAGAAACATAACAAATCGAGTTTTTTCTTTATTTAATATTGAAATGTTATTTGATATAATGGTCTGTAGGTGAACTTGGGTTAAAGTGACATTTTAGCTGCAGTACATGTATGTTGATATGCACTTTTGTGAGTAACAAATAAACATAGGTGGCTGGACCCAAAAATGAGTGATTGCACATTCAGTCTACTAATCGGTGCATGTTCATCATTCGTTCTCACAGCGGATAGGAGGCAAGCGAAAACGCTCTTAACAATGCCGAACACGGATCAAAAATCCATAGAACCAGTTTTTTCGATTGCCATTTGTCGCCAATTGGGCGTCAAATGGCAAGCAAAAACTCAGTTTTCTAACGATTTTTGATCAACATTCGTCAATAGTATTAGCGTTTTCGATTGCCGCCTATCTCGAGGATAAAAATTGACACCTTTTATTGTGAGATTGCCTATGTATTGACGGCAATTGTTCAAACAGAATTTCGACTTCCAGACAGAATAAATCATTTAACACAAATGAGCCGCGACATGAGATTTCCAACAATGTGGTATGTGCGACCAGCAAAGCCTCAGATCAGCCTGCGCATACGCGCAGTCTGATCAGAGCCTTTGCTAGTCGCTTGAATATTCTTTGAGTGTTAAGCTACTGACTGAACGTCATTTAGAGTTTCTAAGGTTAAAAGGAGGCTGCACAGGCTTGTCTGAGTCTACTCTTGTCAAAATGCCACATTGTTGGAAATCACATGTCACGGCTCAAGTGTTTCGATCAGTGCATGTTATTTATGCAAGTCAAGCATTTCCTTAACGCTTTTTTGTACATATCAAATATGAGAAGCGCGCATGTGTGTATGTCTGTGTATGTGTCCATGTAGCCGATCTGATGATCGTGTGTGTGTGTGTGTGTGCGTGCGTGCGTGCGTGCGTGCGTGCGTGCGTACGTACGTACGTACGGGCGTGCGTGCGTGTATGTATGTGTGTGCGTTTTGCCTTCCATTTTTTATAATGTTAATAAACTTGAACGGTGTACGTCTCTGTGCACATACTGAACCATCATATTAAAATATTAAAAAACAACAACAACAACAACATCTTACATTTTAATATCATCTTATAGTCACGTGGTGGCGAATTTGATATTCACTTCCGCCATTTTATTTTTGCATAAAACTAGCAAACCTCGGGGCAACGATCTCAAATCATGATTTAAATGAATATCTATATAAAAATATAAGATTTTGATGCATACGTCAAGCAATGAAGGCTCAGGCTAGTCTGCGCAAATGCGCAGACTCGTCAGAGCCTTCACTGTTCGCATACTCAAAGTATGGCTGTAGATTTAGAAGTAGACTAGATTTCGGTGTAGATTACGTTTAACTCTGTAAGGTTTTTGTTCAGATATTATATGGTACAAATGTTTATGAAAACGGATGTCCGAAAGGTTAGATACGTTGACGTTTGCCAAATCAGGCAATTCGCTGTAAAACTTGAAAAGGTCTATTTATTTGGTTATTGCATTCTTACTAAATAAAAAAAAATAATCAACGCGACCTTGCAAAAGTGTTAAAATCCCCATCAGTTGCCAATTGACAGGCTTTTCAGCATAACAATAAAGATAAATCGGTGTTAAAATCCCCTAATAATATTATTAAAACATTAGCATATCAATCCTAAGTGTAAACAACACACCTTTCATCCACACCTATGGCTAAACTGATACCACACTGTACAGAACATCACAAAAACATTCACAAACGCTGTAAATCATCACATGGTAATTTTAAAATACAGTGAAACCTTACAGACGAGACAAATATCTCACAGGGAACGTCTTTGGCTCAACACTGATCAAGTAAATCCTGGTATTCTAAAACAGAATCTTCTTGGTGATGATATGGACTTAGGCCTTCCATGCTACATGTATCAATAAAAATGCTGATAATGGAAAAGAAATATCCCCTGGTCAGACTAACCCTCCAATCGTAATATAACTGCCCTGGCCAAATCCGCAAAATTCTGTGGAATCAGACCACGGATGTTCATCGAGGATCTATTTTGATAACGGGGATGATAACGTGACAATGACATTATATAACGTGATGCTGACTTCATAGAAACCGTGTTATCACAATAACAAATGTGATTGCAGCAAAACAAACGGTTATTAATGAAGTTTATGATTTTTCAATAAAATATAGCTATTGCTATATTTTATTGAAAAAGACACAAACTTCATTTATTCTGCTGATTGAACTTTTAACGCGGCTGATAACGTATCGCTGACGTTATATACCGTGATGATGACGTCACAGAACCATGTTATTATAATAACAAGTGTGATTTCAGCCAAACAAACGGTTGTTAATGAAGTTTATGATTTTTCAAAAAAAATATCGCTATAGCGCCTTTTTCTGTCTGGGTATTTTAGCTTTGTCACTGGAGTTCTCCATGTGAAAAAAATATAAGGATATGCATCTGCATCTACTTGGTGATACATTATAGAACGATCCGTTACATAGCCGGCATATTCAATCAAAGCCCGGATGCGTTTTTGATGCAAACGTATAAAGACACGAAATTCCTAATCCATCCTTTAACGCGGATCAATTTCTCATCGCTGTTATTAAGTGTGTGTAATTTTGTAGAAGATCGGACAAATTCAATTTAACGCTTTGATCTCAACAGAGGTAATAACTCGAAGGCATGGTTTCTGTGTTCAGACATCAATAATCTAAATAGAGAATGCTAGGTGAGTGTCTTTTGATATCAGGTTTACCAGGCAAGGCTTTGAGAACGCTTGTTGACATCGCGAGGCTTGCCGAGCGATTCAACATGCGTTCTCAAAGCCGAGCCTGGTAAACATGATATCAAAAGACGCGAACCTGGTATTCTATTTATCAGTTTACCCATTGTTGAACACTCTTCAAACTAGCGAATATGACGTATTTTTATGTTTGTTTTGATTCAGCGTCATTAGCGACGTCATTCAAAAAGTGCAACGTCATCATGACCTGATAAAGGTAACATGCCGTGAGATAGGAAACGTTTATTAGGTTATGTTGAAACAATTCAGTTAATATTAGGGGTGACTGATAATCTCAATTATGAGAGCAAGCTAATTCTATCCTGACATGAGAAACATGATGACAAATGAAGAAACGACTGACAAGAATGTTTGCTAGAGACAGGTTTAGCTGGCTGTCTTGTCAGTTAACGCTCAAACAGCAGCATAGTGCCAATCACGGATGCAACTGTCTACAAATCTTTATGAACCCTCTGTAGCTTTATTGTAATTTGCATTGCCCTAGACTGGCTCCAGTCCTTAAAACAATTTTTCATCAATGTGTCATATGATATACTTGTAGCCAGTCTAACTCTGATGGCTCTGTTTTAAGCTTAAGCTTAAAACAGAGCCATCAGAGTTAGACTGGCTACAAGTATATGACATGACCCATTGATGAAAAATTGTTTGAAGGACTAGAACCAGTCTAGCATTGACCCTTCTGTAATACCCACATTCTTCCAATAACCACCGATGTCTGCCTTGCCAGTCTGAATAAGGTATTTAGAACACCTGCTTAATAATGTAGGCATTGACCATTTCTGATACGATGCGAATCTATCAGATATTTACAATTCAAAACAGTTTCTCTCAACCATTAATTATACACTATTATATACTAGTGACTTTGTCAAACAGTGAAGACAAAATGCCTTTCATCACGGTATTCACTGTCAAAAAGGTCTTCAAAGCAAGCAATTCAATATTATTTGTAAATCATAATCTGTGATCAAACCGTATAGTCTATTAAGAATTCTAACGCAGTATCAAACATTACTGAATGTCTATTAGTCTATACAAAAAGTCAAACGACATGCGCGGATCCAGAAAGTTTTTTGTCAGAGGGGTCCAACTTTTTTTTTTTTGGTTAATGAGTGGATCCAAATACAACTAAAATCGGGCCATCATCGGCCCGCAAGCGAAATGGCGTTTCGCTGGCGTTCCGATGATGACCAAACATTGAATGCTGGCTTGGTAGCTTTGTGATTTGTAAGGGGATCCGGATCAGTATTGCTAAAAGACCCTATATTTTTGTGATTTTTCAGGGGGGGGGGGTCGGACCCCTGTCCCCCTCTGCATCCGGACATGATCAAATTTCTGCATTATCGTTTACGTTTTAACTTCTTACCATCTTTTTGCCACAAACTATTAACTGTATCTGTATACATTTGTTTGTAAACAAACAGGTCTGTGATGATTTCCCACATGCTCCCAGACTTCAAGGAACGCCCGGTGTCAATCTTATTTAAGTAAGTAAGGGTGCAAAGATCAGGAATCGATACAATCAAGTACCACACCTGACCCAGGATACTAATGGGAAAGTGACAAACTCACATTAAGACACCACAAACGAGAGCCAAGAGGTCAGCCCTTTCTCAACAGGTTACCACAAGGCACATAAGCAGGTTACCACAAGGCACAAATAAACAGATGCGCACAAAGGTATAGCAAACACAAGACAGAAAAAAACACATAAAAGATCCACAAAAGAAGTACCGCCTTGGAGCGGTCAGTAAAATATTCTACTGGAGGGCTTAAACCGGTTTCAAAGCACCAACCTCACCCTTTATTCAGATGTGGATCAAGACACATAGATATTTAGTTTGCATGAAAGACCCTTAACTTATCAATGCATCATCTCCTAGAACATATAAATCAAGATATAACAAGGAGATAAAGCAAAGATAAGGACTCAACAGTAAATAAAACTGAAAAATCCAATAGGTAAATCCCGGAGGGCTTGACAAACAGCCAAAGCATCAGGCCCCTACCATCCCATCAATAGATAAGTCGGAACCGTCATAGAGTCTGAAGTTCGACCCACCGGCGTGCAATTAAAGAGGAAAGCAAAGTTGCCAACCGTAATCGGGTTGAGCACCAAGTCTGTTTAAGATCTCGCCCTTGTCGTGGTCTATGACCTTTTCCGACACCCTAGGCAGATATCTCAATACCAGTCACGGTAGGGCGAATTGAGACAGTTACAGCAGGTCGCTCCCAATCTGTTGTAGTAGCAAATAACCCACTTAGTACATCCTCCAAGACTTCAAGGGCCAGTTTAGACAACTTAGACCACATCTAAAATCATAATTGAAATCGGGCTAACATGTAACACCATTAGTAGTAATGGATGCCACTATGGGGCAATTTTTTTTTTAGCCTGAAAAGAACTTAGAATTTTTCAGGCTAAAAAATTGCCCCATAGATGGCTATCCTGGTAGGCTTGAGTGACTAGCTGTGAATAACTTAGTTTATTTTTGGTGAAATTCTGGTTGGGCCTATAATTGTGATAGTTTCCTGGGCTTTTGGGGAATAACTTAGTTTATTTTTGAGGATTATTCTGGCTGGGGCCTATGATTGTGATAGTTTTCTGGGCTAATGAGAAATAACTTAGTTTATTTTTGAGGATTATTCTATCTCGGTCTATGATTGTGATAGTTTTCTGGTCATACCCACTGGTTGGGTTGTGATTATGATAGTTTCCTGGGCTAATGGGAAATAACTTAGTTTATTTGAGGTCTATTCTGGTCTATGATTGTGATTATGATAAGCTCCTGGTCATATCCACTGGTTGGGTTGTGATTATAATAGTTTCCTGGGCTATTGGGAAATAACTTAGTTTATTTGAGGTCTATTCTGGTCTATGATTGTGATTATGATAAGCTCCTGGTCATATCCACTGGTTGGGTTGTAATTATAATAGTTTCCTGGGCTATTGGGAAATAACTTAGTCATTTTTGAGGGGAATAAAGGTCCTGCTGTGGTGATATATAAAATAACTTAGTTAATTTCAGCTTTGAAAATAACTTAGTCATTTTAGGGGGTATAGTATGTGGTGATATATGGTGTGTGTAATAGTCAAGGCTACTAAGTTCTATGCGTCTTTAGAGTCTCTTGGTCAATCAAGACCTCATCTCCTAGAGGCATCACTCTGTAGCGTTAACTAGTGTATAGCTAGTCGTCTCAAGCTTACTACTACTGATTTTTTAATGAAAAGAACAACAAAGACTGGTGAACATTTCTATAACTTTATTGCCCCGCTAACTATAACTGATTACAATGACAGAGGATTAGGGCCGTCCCTCTGTTCATTGTTTACAATAGAACTCCTTAACATATTTACAACATATTATACTTAGGATGCTTCTTTGAAAGGTGATGTGAATAATTATGACATTTACAAGTCTGTATTCTGTGTTTGAATAAAAAGTCAGGAGGAGCCATGCGTCTCATTCCATTCTTGGATAGGATGACTCTGGCATAGTTATAGATGAACCACATCTCGATATCTCTGTCATTCTGGTATAAATCATCTCCAGTTCCATATAGTTCTTGATGAATGGCTGTGTTTAGATCTAGTCCTTTGTTGAGCTGGTGAATGATGTAGATACACCAAATTCCACATACTTTGCTCCATGGACTCTGTAAACATTCTTTGTTATGGATCCATCTTGAAGAGTTTCTTTCAATAAATGGTAGAACATATTGCTCTTCTGGTGGTCTTCCATATGAATCGAAGTAGATAACTTGATCTCTTCTGAAGTAGATAGCCACCCAATGTTCTCCTGGATCTGTGGATATATCTGTATTTACAATGTAAGCCTTCATATCCAGTGGTTTCTTCTCTGGTAGTAAATCCTTGGCACATACTTCTCCTTTCACAGGTATATTGTTTATGACTTTTATTAGTTCAACAGTGTTCATTTTTATTCTGTTTCTGGGTTCTCTTTTTCTTCAGTTTCCTTTTCTTCATAGGATTCTATGAGTTTCTTTGCCCAGTACGTCTTCCACTGTTCTGTTAAGTCACTTTGATTTTTCTTGAAGTACTGCCAGTTTTTATAGGCTTCTTGATTTTCTTCTGGCGTCAGGTGATTGATCCCTGTTGTAAAGTCCATAGGGTGTCGCCAATTATCGCCATACAGATAGTTCCAGATTCTATTGTCAAAGTCTTCCATCACATCGTAGATGTTTAGGCCCTCTAAGGCTGGATCATGACATCCATAATCTTCAATCCATTCTCTTGGAGAAGACCATAGACAGATATCGTGGTATTTCTGACTTGGGTGGTTCATTTTACATCCATGACATTCATGCTTCGCACAGTCTCCAACTGCCATCTTTAGACAAGTCAATATAGCTTGTTTTAGAAGAGTCTTCATAAGACAATTGATGTTCTCATTGTCTTCTACTTCTTTCTGTAAGGTACTCTTCTCATCTGATGACTGGACTGTTGCACTGTATGCATCTGTTTGGTACATCAAGTCCTGTTCAATGAAGTATCCTGCATTCATCTTTAGTAATCTGTGGTAACTTCTCTAAGTCCGTTGATTTCTATCAGGTTGTCAAACTCTGCATACACAAGCACGTTGATCGTCTTGTCAAGTGATGTTGCAAACTGAAGCTCCAATCTGAGGTTCCCAGTTTTTATAGGGTGCATATGAGACTGATCGGCTGCTTGATCTGGTGTCAAATCATATCCCCAAAAGCAGTAACCTCCTTTGTAATCTTCATAATCAATGTTGCAATTTTGGACCTGATTCTGACTTGCTAATGCTTGGTAAACTGATAGAAAAGATCTGAGATACTGATCATTTTCAAATCTAGGTTCAAATGGTTTTCCATAGACACTATGGCCATCACAAGTGACATCCATTTTACTTAGATTGAAATGTTGGAAAAAGAAAGGATTAGTATCCAAATTCCCATTAAATGCCTCATTTGTTACTAAACCAATAAAAACTCGTTTTGGAAGTTGACCTGTGAGAAGATGATCTTCAATTTTAGATCTTGTGCCACTACTGATTGTAAAAGTTTTGACTTCAACTCTTCTGATTGGAAATTTAGCATTATGATGAGCAATAGTTTGATTCAGTTCATTGCTAATGGCTGGTAGAAGCTGAACATTTCGTACTCTCAAGATAGCGGTATCAATTTTGATTTTTGCAGGATAATTATCACTCATCAAACAAAACTGAGGAGATGATCGATTAAGTCTAAGTTTGAATTCTAAACCATTAGGCAAATATTTTTCCTGCATAGCAAGATCCAAATGTAATTTACCCTGAAGCTCCACGGATTTGCTTTTTGCTACGCGTTTGCCACGATCAGTGATAGATGCATTTGTTATATCTTCAAAAGCTCCTGCTTCATCCTCAGACCAAAATTCTGCTGCTTTCAGTTGATTATCTTTGACATCAGAACCATAAGAAAATAAATTTTCAAGGTATGCTCTGTATGGATACGTGTCTGAATTATTTGTGATCAATTTATTGTTGATATACAAATCTATGCCACTGAACATACTATGAAAAAAGTTATTAATTGGAAATACTTTTGCATCAGTTTCAAGATCTTCACCCTTTTGCTGTAAGATTCTGAATTTGATATACAGATAGGCTTGAGATAAATCAGTGTAAAACTCGGTGTGAGGTGGAATTAGAAATTCAATGGGTGCATGATGACTATCGAGAGAAGCGATGGGATGATAATCATTCCACTGAGTGCCTTACATGGTAGTCATGGTGGGTGGAATGGATTCCATATCCAATTCCGTTTTAGTGCAATCGCAAGAACCTTGTTGAATCATTTTTCGTCAAATATATCTCTTTCAAATACCAGACGTTTAATTGGATTAAACTTTTTTGCTCTGCTTTTAAAACCCCTCTTAACAGTTCGGTGTCTAGATTGAGACTGAGGCTTTTTGCGTTTTTGAGTTGAATTTATAGCCAACTGATTTATTGTAGACTGACCAAAAGATTTCAAAGCTGTTTTTCCTCTTTGTTTTAAAACTTTTTTTACAATTTCACCACCCACAATATCTTTTAGAGCTTGAATCCCTTGATCTTTAGCTACTTTTTTCACACTTTTTAAACTTGCTTTTGCGACAGGTTTTAAAATTGGAATCACTGTTCTCAATGCAGCTTTAAAAATGGATCCTAAACCATTGCCATATTGTCTTGAAACGCCTCTGTACACGGGAAAGTCTCCTTTCCCAGATTGAAGAGACATAATACTTCTTGATTGTTTCAACATTATTCTTTCTGTCGAAAATGTAGTTTCACTAACGTTTTCCCAGAGATAAATGGCACATTTTCACCTGTATCACCTTTTATACTAATGTGCACCTGATCTATGAAAGATTTTGCCACTGGAACGTAGTGTACATTGACAAATTCTTGATGTAAATGATTGTTTTCTCTTTTACTTTCAAATGGCAATACTCTCAAAATAGGTGCAGTAACATCACCAATAAATGTATAACTTGCTAAATCAGAGTAAATGTAAAGTTGATGAATTTTTGTATTCAAATCCACACCATATCTGAAAATGTATTTTTCATTTCCTAATGGTTTATCAAAATAATTTCTATCTACACCTAATATTTCTGCAATTGCCTTTGGAAAAATAATTTTGACTTTCGTAGGATCTTGAACATCAAGTTTGACTCGAGCACTGTTTTCACCATAAGTGATTGAAATGGTAGCATTTCTATTTTTCAGTGTCAGTCCATATCGAAAATTGATACTTTTTTGAATTTCTTCAACCAAATGGCGTGGAGAAGCATTTTGGATATAGATTTTTTGGTCTACATATGAATCATACTTTGTACAATTATCTATATCTTCACACATTTTTCTATCAAAAAATCTTAAAATCACATAATTGTTTTCTTTTGTGATATTATTTACTTCAGTTGGAGTTATGACTTCTACCAAACCTACTTCCCAATTATCTTTTTCAATTTGTATGGAATGATCTAATTTCACTTTAAAGTCACATTGCGTATTTTTTGAAAAAGTGCTGAGTGAACTATCACTCAAGAGTGTCAAATAAAAGTTATTCATGGTTTGAGTTTGGGCGAATCTGTTTCGTCAGCAGAAATTGGATTAGTTTGTTTTCTAAATTTTAAACCTGGGGATGGTAGTATGTAACCGATAGAACTACTGAGTAAAATTAGCCACAATTCTTTATCAGGACTTCTCAGACTGATTTGAACTAATGATGTGATAATGATCATGTAAACAACAATGATCTGAGCAAAAAAAGTGAACCGATTTTTAACAATTCGATCACGACCTTCTGCAGATTGTACTGAAGCAGTGTCACCACGTACAAATGATCCTCTGAGATCCATTTTCATGCTTTTATACAAGATCAGATTCTAAAATCCAACTGTCAAATTTTGAAGGATAACCTTTCCAGTGAACTTTAATTTCTTTCACCCACTTTTTTCCTACTTTATGTTTTCTTTGATCTAAAACAGAATCAATTTCGTAAATTTGATCTTTCTCTACACGTTGTAACTCGTGTGAATAGAAAGTGCCTTTGACTAATTCACCCTCAAGATCTTTTATTTTATAGGTGATAGGAGTCTGAGTTTTGACCACTGATAAAATTTGAAATAATTCTTGTGTCCAATTTGGTAAATAACCTTTATCAAATGTACGTTTTGTTTTATTGATACGCACAAAATCATTCACTTTGAATTTTGGTTTGACTTTTTTAGAATTTGATTTTCCATATAAGTTTTCTGACACCTGTGGTTCATTTTTAAGAGTCACAGACACAGGTGCACATTTAATACTTCGATGATAAGCGTGATTGTAACCATGTACTAATTTGGGAAGAATGTCTACATATCGCAAAGTGCGATGATGAGTAAAATATTTCCACATGCGAGTTTTCAAAGTTCGTTGAAAACGTTCCACAATACTGGCTTTGGTTTCAGGATTTTCAGTAGTGAAGAAATGAATCTTTTTAGTTTTCAAGAAATTTTGAAATTCTTTATTTTTGAATTCAGTTCCTTTATCTGTTTGCAAACTTTTTGGACTTCGTCCACTTTTTAAAACAGATTTGAAAGCAATGACTAAAGTTTTCCCAGTTTTATCTTTAATAGGTACCACCCATGCATATTTTGAAAAGACATCTATGATGCAAAGTAAATATCTATGTTTATCATTGAACTTTGATAATTTTGATAAGTCTGCCAAATCTGCTTGCCACTGAGTATCAATTCCAGCCACTACCGTTTTGCGTCGCAAAAACTTTTTACGAATAGGTTTATGTAAAGTATAAGTTTTTTGTTTTCTTAACCAGTCTCTAATATCTTGAAGTTTTACTTTTTTGGATGATTGTTTAGCAAGTTTGTACAAAGCTTGTTCACCTGCATACGCAGCAGGACTTTTAGGATTGTAATACAACTGTTCAAGCTTCATTGTAACTGACCCATGGAGAAGAAAATTCTTCTTTTATACGTTTTTTGTTGGCAGATAAAAGTGTCGGAGAGGAAAAATGGTCTTTGATACGTTTTCTGACACTCAAACTCTTTGCAGACCTGACAGAAACAGGAATACGACTTGCTGTTTTTCTGATGGAGCGTTTTTGTTTGGGAGTGATATAATCCGTTTCAGGAGTTTCTGGAGCACGATGCATCCAGTCCCACCTTTCCCTATTTCCAATGACATCTTGGGGAATATTCATGTCTCTTAAACCTTCTGCAAAAGCTTGCCAACCTGTAGGTTCACTGCCTTTACGATGTCTAATGACATCATTGACCAAATCAATAATATTGGACCCTGGAATAGATTTGCCATAAAGTTTAACTGTACCATCATCTTCCCAGGACACATTTGGGTTAGTTTTTAGAAGTGAAACTAAAAGCTGAGCTTTACGTTTCATGGTGGAAGGCACACTATCTATGACCAATTGATTCATTTTGGAAGAACTAGGGTCAGATTGGGGAAAAAGAGATGTTTCTTTTAAAGCTTTTTGATGAGCCGTTTTAAATTTGTGCAAGGTTTGGCCATATAATTGAGATTTTTCAGCTTCAGACAAATCTTCATTGGCCATGACAGAAGATAAGTCTCTTTGAAGACTAGCTGTGGCAGATACATAAGGATCAGGAGGCAGTCTTGGTTTTTGAATTTGTTCCACTTTCCAGCGTTTCATGTCTTCCCAAAGTTTAAATGGCACAATAGCCATTTTACGACCATCCAAATTTTTTATTTTTTGATAATTTCACCCAAGACAGAACCTATGATAGGAGCAATTAATGGTTTTAATAATAATCCTAACAAAGCTCCACCTTTCTGATTAATAATTTTCTTTTTTGTGTCAAGTGGCACTTGCTTAGAACTCAGTAAACGTATATGCTGCTTTCTAGCTCGTAACTGATTCTTTTGAGCATTTGTCAGACGTACATTGCCTTTTATAAGATTGATGCAACATTCCCCTACACAATCAATGACTTCTTTAGGAGATTCTTGAATCATTTTCTTACGACATTTATTGGATAAATGAGTCAATCCTTCCAAAAATGTACCATAAGTTTTAATCAGAGATTTTTTTCTCATTTTATTTTGCAATTTTCTACGACGTGTTGTTGTTACAGCCATGTTTATGAGTGTGTTTATAATTTAAATGTACAATCCTTTTATAGTTTTTTTTTAAAAATGAAGTCGTCGACGTTCAGAATGAGGTGGCGATGGATATTTGTTTGGATTTAACATGTGCATGGTAGCACCAAATCCATGTCTTTTTAACAAATCTTGTGCTCTCAAAGGCGTAAATCTTGCTAAATTAATAGAAGATCGTCTTGCATTTGTGTTTGGAGAATCAAGACCTAAATTTTGCCATGAAGCAGGACTTTTACTTTTACGTTTTGTTACAAAACGATCATCAACCTTTCTTTTTTTCTGTTTTCTGGGTTTTTTCACTGATTTTTCTTAGGTTTTTTAGTTTTCTTATTAAATTTTCTCATCAACTTATTTCCATCCCATCGAATCAGACTTCGAATGATCACACCACCAAAGAATCCACCACCTCCAGGTTTTAAAATGATACTACGTTTTACTTCAGGATCAACAATTGCACTTGCTAATTTTCGAACATCATCCTGATGTCTATCCATAAATTTTTGAGTTTGTTTAGGTAATTTCATTTTACCCTGAACAATTTTTCGAGCTGCCAAAGAAAACCATTTGATCATTTCAATTAAACCTGCATTTAAGAGTGATTTTCTTTTATGACTATCATGTTCTCTGCTTAAATTATACAGAGCACGTATCAGATTAGCTGATGTTCGTTGAGCCATTTTGACACAAATGATGGATTTGAACTCAAACACACCTTTTTATACTCCTGGAAAATAGACAACAGGTCCTTGTTGATCTGATTTTGTAAACCAGTTTTGAAAAATGTGTGTTCTGAATCTAAGATAATCAGGTGTATTTGGTTTCAAATCGACCAATAAGTATCCATGAGGTATAGATGTGGCATCGTTAAATGCATGAATCATATGTGGAGCTTGAAGTTGATTTGCTAATACTTTGATTTGCATCTTATCTCTTGGACTTTGAAATAAAACTAAATAATGAGCATTCAAACTGATGGTGCGAGAAGATTTACTTTGTTGAAATAAATTTTGAGTGATGTACACCACACTTGCATTTCTATGATGTCCTTTTCTAGTAAACCATAACTTAATTTTTTCTTCATCTTTATCTCCTAACATGTCATCAAAAATCACCAAGTGCGTTGCACTGGGATCAGTGACAATTTCATCTTCATCATCGGGAATACCTTGAATAAATTTGATGTTTGACCCCTCACGTTCTTGTAAGATATTATAAGATGTTTGCCATTCCTTGTAACACCAAACAATACGTTGGGGTAAAATATCAAATAAATCTTCTTTAAACTCAATCATCTTTTTAACAAATTCAGTTTTACCCGATCCACTTGGACCAGAAATAAAAATATTAGAAGGATGTTTAAAAAACAAACTTCCAATATCTTGATTTGAGTCCAACTGGTGTGTAGAAAGTGCCATGGTTAACTGTGAAAAAATAACAAAGACAACTTTATTTATACTCAAATTTTAATGAACATGAACCAACAGTTTAATACATAATTAAAAAACAGTTTAATACATAATTGAAACAGTTTAATACATAAAAACACCTGTACATGTTTATCAGACACAGTTCAATTCATGACTATCAGAAATAATACATGATCATCAGAACTACTCTATGCCAAATACCCATAAGGAACAGTATATCCATCTCCAACAATAACACGTTTAGTATAAGTGAACCGATACATCTTGGATTGCAATTCAGTGGTCACAGTCTTGTCTTTATGTTTTCTGATCCTATGGTAGTTGACAGTTTCTCTGAAGTCTTTCCTATCTCCCTTCACCAAGTTCAGCATCCGATCAAAGTGAATGACTTGAGATGTATTGTAATCTAGAGTGAGTCCTTTCACTTTGCAAGTAGATCCTCGATTTCCATCCTTGTCCACAAATTCATAGCCATAGTTCTTCGGTCCCATGCCAACAAATTTCACAATTCTAGCATTGGGCACTTCATCTGTCCATTCTCCAAGTCTATTGTTGACAATAGTAGGGTTCCATAAATGGGGTTTGTGATGATAAATGATAGAGTCTGTATCAAAGTAGAGTACACGTTCATTCAGCTTTTCCAAGGGTTCATACAACTTCAATCTGGCTTGAGCAGTGACGAATGCTGCAACAATCACATTACTGCAAGCATGAGGCTCCACATTGGGTTCTGTATCCTCCCAGTTGACCAGTAGAAGATTTTCTCTGCAAATGTCCACATTCTTGACAATCTTGTTTGGATTCGTCACCAGATCAAAAAATTTGGCAGGTTCTGAGAAATATTCTGTCTTGGCCATATTCTCTCGCTGTGCCAATTTTCCCCAGAGACTGTTTAACATGATCTTTGCAATAGCTCTCATTCCTTTATTCTTCTCCACATTCTCCAATCTGATTCCTTCAGCTTCAAAGTAGTCTTGCTTGAACTTGATCTTATCTTGCTCTGTCTTGCACCAATCAGGATACCCACTTGATTCTTGCTTGATTCTCAGAAAAGTATCAATATAACCAGCAAAGATCCCTTCTTCTCCGGATTCTCTGTCATACTGAGTCGTCTCTGAGAAATGCCAGACTTCATACACGTCCAATAACTTGTACCCTCTGTCCAATGCAGCAAATAATTCGATAGTGACCCAGGTCCCTGTAAAACTTCTATCTTCTTCTCGTAAATGAGTACATCTCATATAAGGATCTGTCTTTTCTGCACAACTTCTACACAATGGAAACATCAATTTCTGACTGCATTTCTGTGGAAGTACAGGATGGTACAAATTGGTGGGTGGTAGTACTTTACACTTGATCAATCCACAGTACTGTTTGATGTTGTCTTTATCAATGTTCTCTTGAGAATAGATGGTAGGATGACCAAGTGGAAACTGTCCGTACTTGCAAATAGTTGGATAGAGTGAACACACATCTATGTACTTGATTTCTTCATTGGAGGATTCATCGATTTCCTGATAGAGTTTGGTTGAGTTAGTCCTTCCACCAAATAAAGCATCTCTTGGCCTCAAAGGGTCTAAGTTTGTAAATTCTGAGTCCACCAAAGATCTAAAGTCTGGATCTTCCTTGCATCTCTTGTCATAGTCACATTCCCAAAGCTCCACCACCTGATATCCTGCTTTTTGTAACTCTTCTTTCTTGCCAATGGTCAAAATATACAACTGATGCATGGTCAAACACTGATGATGTTGAACTCTGTTTCTGTCTGGAAAATGAGTAGGGCATCCATGCCAGTAACATCCATGGAATTCAAATACAGTTCGAGATTCTTCATGGTAGCCATCCACATAATGTCCACTGATTCTTTGTTCACCACCATTCAATGCATGTTTGATTTCAATACCACGTTCCTTAGCTTCACTTTGAATCCATCTTACAGCTTTGATAGAGTAGTTCTTTTGATTAGGATACCCTTCAGGTGGGATGATGGCAATACTGTTTTCAGGCATATGATTCTTTCTCCATACTTTTGAACAAGCTTGAGCGATAGTGCAAGCTTCAGACAAAGGATCGAGTCCACTAATGTTGATCAATTCTCGTCTGAAACAAGCACATCCTCGTCTAAGAATATCCACATCACTACGACAGTATTCTTCCATCTCCCATTTGAAGTTAAATATAGCACCACTCTCAATTTTATCTTTATGCCAAGCTAAAAATACCTCACGATCCTTGACAGACATCTGACCAGGATTGTACATGTCCACAGGAAAGTAAGGTCCCACATACTTTTGGTTTGCCAGTGTATTTGCAAGATGAGGAAAGTAACCTTTCTTCAACTCTGTCAAGCCAAATGTATCTGGGAAATTAGACAGTCTCATATGCAAAAACTGATAAGAATCAAGGAATGTGACACGGCCTACTTTCATTCTAAGTATAGTATTTCCATTCATGATCACATCAGGTTTCACTGTACCATATTCTAAGATATAGTGTAAGATGAACTGACCATCGTATCCTCCAAAATTATGTGCAATACATGTCACTCCTTTATTCTCATCTCCTAAAACCCAATTGCAAAATTGTGGTAAAGTATCTATGCCTTCAAAGATAAATTCTCTCAGACCTGTTTGTGTCGAACAAGTCAGACAAAATGTATCTATGGGCAAATCCATGCAATCATCACAAGCTTTATGAGCAACACAGAAATTCACTTGATGTGTACCAGTTTCTTGATTTGACTCGAAATCAAAGAAGATGAAACGAGATTTCTTAGGTTGAGAAATCTCTTCTTCTCCTTCATTTTCAGTCATCTCAGATTTACATTCATAACTTTGAATATAACATTGATGATTGGGCCCAACAATCTCTTTACAATTCCTACATTTTCTCTGTCCTGGACACACATGATTTTTCTTATTGCCCACAATCCTCAAATTACATTTCCCACAATTATACACAAGTTGACAAATAGATTTATGCTGCTTAGATTTCATTGCCTTATGCTTTGCAAAACAGTCTCTACTACAAAATGTTCTTTTACAGTCCATACAACGCGTTTTTTGTCCAGGAATACAAGGAATGTCACTATAGCAACCATCACATCCATCAGCACATCTATGGGCACCTCTGTTTGTATATCCAACATCACAATACTCGCAGTAGTAATGGGTACCGAGAAATCCTGTCACCTTGCTAATCGCATCATAGTGATCAATTCCATTGAAGTAAATATGGATCACCTTCGTCTCAGGTTTCTTCTTGAATTGAAGTGGAAATATTAGTCCATCTTTAGGATACTGAGAATGGACTTTGATCAAGTACTTGGGTGCAAGTACAGATTGGATCTTCTTGTATTCCTCAATACCACAAGACTTAGTATGAGGAATCTTCGCTCGATCCAATAACTTCATGGCTTCTCTGGTCTGCATAGGTTGATCTGACTTTCGAAGTTGTACCCAACTCTTCTTCCAAGTCTCTGAGTCATCTTTGTCCGCATTACATTTGGCCACCACCACAGCTCTTGCCATACACATAACATCTTTGGTATTATTGATCTGTATAATACTTCTTTTGTTGATACTCATATTTTCTGACTCAAAGTAGAGTCCAGCATGTAATGGTTTTCGTCCGCTGCCCACTGGAAGTCTCACCACTGTGACTTGAATAGTCATCTGTCCATCATTGATCCCAAAATTCTCATTGGACTGTTGTACTTTTTGTATTTCTTGAAGTATAGCTTCTCCAGTCATGGTTGAGACATCTCTCCAAGGCACAAAGACTCCAAGCCTTAATCCAGGATGCAAAATAGTCATACGCATCTTATCATTGGATTCCATCTGGCATCGTTCTTTGATGTCTTCAACCAGCTGATCAAATAATCTGGATATAAACTGATATGGCGAAACATTGTTAGGGAAAGTCTTGATGTTGAGCTGAAATTCTTTCCCTTGAACTCGAAAAATTCTAGACTTCTTCTCGTTGACTGTCTTGATAGAGTAATAAGAAGTCAAATCTTCATCATCTTCATCATCTGAACTCTCTGTGTCTGAATAAATCACCATAGGTCTTCTTTTTCTTGGTGGTGGTCTAATATTATCTTCATCATCTGAGCTCTCTGTATCTGAATAATCTACCAAACTACGTCGAGGCTCTTCATCATCAGAAGTGGGTGGGGTAATATCTCTCTGTCGATTAAACATGTTGACTCTTCGAAGTTCTCTACTGAATTGATGCTGCAATAGAAATCTGAGCTCCTTTTATACTGGAAAAACCCAGATTTGGAAAAACTCAGATTTTCTGAAATCAACAGTTGAAAATTCTCAAAATTGTTTCATCAAGCGTAATCACTATGTGATTTTTTTATCCGATCGAATATTTTCCATAGGTCAAACTACTGAAATTTTCACCATGTGGTAGGCAAAATCACTAGTTCTCAAATTATTTTGATATGCAAATTTGAATTTTTCATCAGATCAAATCTTTTCCATAAGCCAAACTATTGAAAGTTTCATCATGTGGCAATAGAAATCACTAGCAAAAAATTTGACAAGCAAATCTATATGAATTTTTTCACTAAGTGTCAGGCGAGACTACATGTTTTTGCTAGGCCTAAAGTGCAGGCGAGACTACATTTTTTGAAAAATTAGCAAGAAGTATCAGGTACTGTATAAACAGCACCATTACTCCCCCAGTACTATCCTAACCTCGGAATCCCTGGCGATTGAAACTGTCTCAAATACAAGTCAAATTCCTGCATGTCTCTATGGACCAGAGAATTTGAGGCGGAGCCACTCCAACCCGAAGGCTGGCACCCTTAAACAGCCGAAGCTGCTCTACCTTTTTAAATGCATATTCAACAGTTTCTGAAGCACAAAGCTTCTCTACGGGCCTCGGCAGATGTATAGAGTACCAGTGGTCAGTTATTTTTTTGTTCACACTATATCTCTACTGACTTAATAAGCAAATATTTGCGATTCATATATATAGTTATCCTATCACAGAATAAGTTTGAAATGGTGTCTCAATGTTACTCTATCCCATAATAGTTTTCAAGCCTTATAGTATGTAAAATCGATAACTTGAATATAAGAGCTATCTTTTGGTAAAAATTTGAAGTAAATCGGATAAAAAAAAACCCGAGATATTACAAATTTCGCATATTTTTTACCGTGAAATTTTTTATTCAAGGGAGATAATTTAATGAAATAGCAAGAACAGGATTTCTAAAAAGTAAAAAATCATATTTTCGCAATAACTTGAGTTTGCCTAGACCGATTTTCAAAATGTTTTCACCCTATAAAAGCTGAGAACAATAGCTATCTTATCACATACATTATATTTATTTTATCTGCAAGTGTAATATCATGGAAGAAGCAAGAGAGAAGAAATATTTGGAAATTCCACTTTCCAAGATTTTGAAGTTCAGACCGTATAGAAGATTATTGTTCTGCATTTACATCTTATTTTCTCATGATGAGATTACTTTGGAAGAGATTCAACAGAAACTCAATAGTCCTGAAACTTTTGAAGATTTCAAGAAACTTTGGTGGATCAGTATCAGTTATTTGATGGAAAAAGAGACACTGATCACATTTGAGAATTGGAAAAGTTGTGTCGCTGACAATTCTAGTGTGATTGAATTTCTCTACAATCATAGAAGAGACAGAACTTTTCCAGGACTATAAATAGTTGGACACCAGTGAGAGAGAATCATTTCACTTCTGACTTTTGAAGAGTTAAGATGGCAAACAGTAGAGATCCAAGGATGGCTAAAGTCTATGATAAGAAGAGCATCTACTATCATTGTGTATCCTTGAAGAAACTTTTATCTCAAGAGGAACAAGCTTTGATGCAGCCATTAGAAGATAGTTTGAGACAACAAGACAAGATGAGGCCTCCTTATGGAGAATGTCACCATTGTCATGATAGGGGACATTGGATTGGAGATTGTCCTGAGGCTCAGAAATTAAGAGAACAACAGATGTTTACTGATAAGAAGCCTACATATGGACAATGCTATATCTGCGGATTTGAAGATCATTGGGCTCCAAATTGTCATAAGAGAGAAGAACATTTGATGAATGGTGAAGAATCTCAACCTAAGTTGGTGGATTATTCAGATTCAGAGAGCTCAGATGATGAAGATAATATTAAGCCACCACAAAGGAAACGAAGAGCTATGGTGATTTATTCAGACAATGAAGATGAGGAAGAGCAACAGTCTTCAGAATCTACAGAGAAGCAACAGTCTTCAGAATCTACAGAGAAGCAACAGTCTTCAGTGTCTACAGAGAAGCCTTCAAGAAAACGAAAGGCTTCAGACGTCTCTGATGTCAGTCCTAAGAGAAGACATTTGGATACTCGTAAAATGAAGACAGTTAAACGTACAAAGACAGGGAAGAAGCCTTATTGTTTCATTTGTAAATCAACCTCTCACTCGCCTCGATCCTGTTCAGAGATGGTGACGGAGAACAGGGATAAACCGATGTCTTGTGATGAACCAGACTCTATAGTGCATATTCATTAAAGACTTTAATAGACTCTAGGGACATATAGTGATTCTAGTAGTTTTTGGATTTAATTAAAAGTATGTTGTTGAAATTGTGTTTGCTTTTATTTTGAGGTTATTCTTTAACGAAACTAATTGAGTAGCCCTGAAAAGGACTGTTTGTTTTAAAGTCTCCTAAGTAACAAAAATATTTCTTACTTAGAAGATTTTAAAATAGGTCGCACAATGGCTACAGGTTTTCTGGATCCAATCCCTCTGCGAGCAAGAAATTGCTCCAATCCCAACTGATTTTGTTGTTTCTCCACCTCTTTCCAATCTTTTCGCTGCAAAGCAGCACACAACTTAGTCAAACTGAATTTTTCAAAGAACTTCATTTTTTGAGAGAGACACAAAGAACATTGGGTTATATAGTAGGATAGGTGGATTGACCTACATTCTACTCCTACGCTAGAGAGAGCAACTAAAATCTGATTGGTCCATTAAAAGATCACGCCATAATCACCCCATTACTGTGAACATGATTAGGAAATACTACAATCACACTCAACTTATGGTATCTATGGTCTAAAAAATTGCAACATATTAAGTTATTCTTTCTTGAAGAAATAGGTGGCCCTGAAAAGGGCCGTTTTGGTGGTTATATTACCACAGAGACATTATTTTTAGGAGCATGGACATCTACTGGGGCGGCCACCACAGGCAGGGCATCGCACACCCCACTGTTCAACCGTAATTGTCCTTCTCACTGGTATGTAGAAGGGCATATCATCTGCTTCCGCATCCCAATCCTCAGACACATGAGGTGTGGGGGGAGAATTATCCCCCCAGTCTTCCTCCTCGTCACTGATAGTTTCCACCTTCACTTCTGTCTTTACATCGTTTATCAAATTTTCTACCCTCCTACTCATCTCCAACATCTTCTGATGATTCTCAATCATCTGTAATAGAAGTTCTCCCGTATCTTTCACAGCATTCACAGTCTCCAGTAACCTCCTAGTAGCATCAGCCATAGTCTTGCCCTGCTCTTCCAATTGCTCCAAACGCGAATCCAAATTGCAAGCCATTTTGTTGTTGTTGTTGTGTAATACAAGAACAGAATGAAGAATTTGAGATTTGAAACGAGCTTTTATAGTTTTCAAAGGGATTGACCTACATTGAACTCCTGCGCTAGAGAGAGCAACAATACACTGATTGGTCAATTCATTTATTTTCACCCAATCAGAGTTGACTTGATTTCTTAAAGCGCGGGAACTTTAAACTAGGTCAATCCGCTTGACAAGTATAAAAGGCTCAAACACATTACATTTTTCAACATTCATAATCATGGAGCCATCACTAACACTGGACGATATGACCAACAATCCTGATATTCTACTATCAGCAGTGAATGAGACGTTTGCTAACGATATGACACAACAGTATTATACGCCGCAAACACCCTCAACGTATATACCTCAACCTGTTCAGCAGATGCCACAGAAACAACAGTCAAAGACTCAAGTCAAAGAAGTCTTTCTCAAGGAAGTCAATGAGTTAAGGTCTAGAGTGAAGAAGTTAGAAGAATTATCTCAACAGCGAGCGCAGCATCAAACGTTTGAGATACAGCCCATCCAGATACCGATAAGGCTTGACATTATGACCAATGACCAAGAGACTAGTCAAAACGTAGGAGTTGGAAAAGCAACTAAGAAAATTAAAATGACCAAGAAGAAGTGCTAGAAATAGCTAGACAATCAACAAACAGCCCTTTTCAGGGCTACCACTTCCCTAGAAAGAATACCACTAAACTTGCTAAACAATATACACAAGTTAGCGCTACAGAGTAATGCCTCTAGGAGTTGAGGTCTTGATTGACCAAGAGACTCTAAAGAGGCATAGAACTTAGTAGCCTTGACACACACCATATATCACCACATGCTATACCCCCTAAAATGACTAAGTTATTTTCAAAGCTGAAATTAACTAAGTTATTTTATATATCACCACAGAAGGACCTCTATTCCCCTCAAAAATGACTAAGTTATTTCCCAATAGCCCAGGAAACTATTATAATCACAACCCAACCAGTGGATATGACCAGGAGCTTATCATAATCACAATCATAGACCAGAATAGACCTCAAATAAACTAAGTTATTTCCCAATAGCCCAGGAAACTATTATAATCACAACCCAACCAGTGGATATGACCAGGAGCTTATCATAATCACAATCATAGACCAGAATAGACCTCAAATAAACTAAGTTATTTCCCAATAGCCCAGGAAACTATTATAATCACAACCCAACCAGTGGATATGACCAGGAGCTTATCATAATCACAATCATAGACCAGAATAGACCTCAAATAAACTAAGTTATTTCCCATTAGCCCAGGAAACTATCATAATCACAACCCAACCAGTGGATATGACCAGAAAACTATCACAATCATAGACCTAACCAGAATAGACCTCAAAAATAAACTAAGTTATTCTCAATAGCCCAGGAAACTATCACAATTATATGCCCAGCCAGAATAATCCTCAAAAATAAACTAAGTTATTCCCCAAAAGCCCAGGAAACTATCACAATTATAGGCCCAACCAGAATTTCACCAAAAATAAACTAAGCTATTCACAGCTAGTCACTCAAGCCTACCAGGATAGCCATCTATGGGGCAATTTTTTAGCCTGAAAAATTCTAAGTTCTTTTCAGGCTAAAAAAAAAATTGCCCCATAGTGGCATCCATTACTACTACCATTGGAACTGGTTGGTTTCTGGAAGTCTGCGAGTATACAGGTATATGAAAGGGTTGCAGATCGCGACATCTTTAGTACACTTGGTGTGTTTGTGACGGTCCCAATAGGGATGGTCTAGTTAACAAGCTTGCATGCATATATAAAGACCCACGTACAACTACCCAGTAAGTGAAAAGTAATAAACTTTAACACGACAATCTTCCTAAATGTCGTTGACACTTGTACTGGTTCCTCTGGGTCCCCTAGAAATTCGCAAGGGTATTTGACACGGTCGAATAGAAAAAAAATCGACAAGGGGTCTTAAATACCAAAACTGGCCTTAACTCTATTGGCACAAGATTTCACGGATGTGCCTGTGAGGTTGCCTTTTTTCCAACATAACCAAGACGTACATGTCTCAATATTTACACTTTTATATTAACCCACGGAACGCGGCGTCTGATCAGGGTCTTCACTGTTTACTTACACGATGTTCTATAAGGAAGATAAATACAACCCAACACCCATAAAACTGGAGATGGACTCGTCCTACTGATAAGGGTAGGCAAGTCCATTTGGCTTAGATGGGTTATTAACAAGTATTAGAAGTGATCATTCAGGTTATATAACTTTTATTTGAATCCTACATTTCCAAATTTAACATAGGGTGCTTTGAACTATCAAAGTTCGAGTAATCGAGGTTTGTTGTTTCAATGAACTAACTTCTTCCAATATTTGCCTCCTAGTGTCGTCTGCTCATGATCATAACCTTTGCAAACAGATTTTACCCAGGTCAGGCCAGACAACAGTCGGGCCGGATCTGGATCCAAACTGTTTGACACTCTGATAGTGTTCCTGAAATCGCTTTTCGAAAAAGTTAATTTTGAAAAATATCAGCAGACGACAAAAACATGAAAACATTCCCAAGAGTCAAAGAGTTAACACTATCTATGTGAAAAGGTACCATATAATATGAACTGGGAACCATGTCTATAATTTCAGGAAGTAAAACACCAGTAAGAACACATCAAGTGACACCACTAATGCATTATAGTTGTTGTGTTATCAATTAGCTGCGTCGTGTGCAGCTTGAGTCTCCATAGTGGGAGACAACAGACCTAGAACTTTGATGTGCCTATAAGTACAAATGGACCAGCACTTTGAGTTTTGGTACGTATTGTATATGCGCAAAGCCTCCTTGACCCGCTCATCAGTGGCGCATCCAGAGGGGTTATTATTACCAAATTATTTCATTTTCATGGGATATTTAAGAAAGATAAGATACACTCAGCAAAGTGAACCCCCATACCATTATACATACGAACCCCCTATCCAGAAATCCTGGATCCGCCCCTGCCCATGCTGACGTATCCAGAGGGCAAAAGGTCTAATATTCGGCCAGAGTCTTCATCTACATCTATTATACTTTGTACGGCGTGCGTGAGAGCGACGAAATAAGTATGGGTGCAAAGATCAGGAATCGATATAATCAAGTACCACACCTGACCCAGGATACCAATGGGAAAGTGACAAACTAACAGGTAGACACTACAAACGAGAGCCAAGAGGTCAGCCCTTTCCCAGCAGGTGACCACAAGGCACATATAAACAGACGTGCACAAAGGCATAGCAAACACAAGACAGAAAAAAACATAAAAGATCCACAAAAGAAGTACAGCCTTGGAACGGTAAATAACATATTTTACTGGAGAGCTTCCTGCCCTTCACTATAGTGTAGATTTTTTTGTCCTTTGGGATCATGGGTTTTATTGTGGAACTTTGAAACTATTAGAGGGTCACTGATGACGCCTAAATGGCAGAAACTAGCTAGTCTGACCCAGGAAATATGCACACTCTGGTTTCAGTTATTTGGTGCAGTATTTGCTTCCATGGGATTTCCTTTTAAGAACATATTTGACTTCACTACAGCTGATGACTGGGACTATGTGGCGGCGGTAGAACGTCTCCCTGCCCTTTACTATAGTGTAGATTTTATTGTCTTGTCCTTTGGGTTCATGGGTATCATTGTGGAACTTTGAAACTATAAGAGGGTCACTGATGACACCTAAATGGCAGAAACTAGCTAGTCTGGCCCAGGAAATATGCACACTCTTGTTTCAGTTCTTTGGTGCAGTATTTGCTTCCAAAGGATACCCTTTTAAGATCATATTTGACTTCACTACAGCTGATGACTGGGACTGTGTGGCGGCGGTAGAACGTCACCCTGCCCTTTACTGTAGTGTAGATTTTATTGTCTTGTCCTTCGGGTTCATGGGTTTCATTGTGGAACTTTGAAACTATTAGAGGGTCACTGATGACGCCTAAATGGCAGAAACTAGCTAGTCTGGCCCAGGAAATATGCACACTCTGGTTTCAGTTCTTTGGTGCAGTATTTGCTTCCAAAGGATACCCTTTTAAGAACATATTAAACCGGTTTCACGGCGCCAACCTCACCATTAATTCACATGGGGATCAGGACACATAGATATTTGGTTTACATGAAAGACCTCAAACTTATCAATGCATCAACTCCTAAACCATATAAATCAAGATATAACGAGGAGATAAAGCAAAGAAAAGGACTCAACAGTAAATAAAACTGAATACTGGAGCAAAAGAAATTCAACAGGTAAACCCTGGAGGGCCCGACAAACAGCAAAAGCATCAGACCCCTACCATCTCATCAATAGATAAGACTTAAAGTCGGAACCGTCATAGAGTATGAAGTCCGACCCACCGGCGTGCAATTAAAGAGGAAAGCAAAGTTGCCAACCGTGATTGGGTTGACCACCAAGCATGCAGTCTGTTGCAATACATTATTGTAATAGCCAATCTTTTTATATTGGGACATTATTTTAATGAACTGCGCTAAAAAATGATTAGAGCCAACAATCTTCTTCAATTTATACACGGAGTCACCATAGAATCAGGTTCCGAAAGTCCTTGGCGCAAGAGAGATTTAAGTCCAATTTAGAATTTAGATATCAAATCATAGTATCGTCTATAAAATTAAGAGAAGGTTTTGCGCAGTTTATGAGAGACTGCGTGTTCGTGCAGGCTCGTCTGTACATTCGTTGCTTGCAGATGCAATAAGTACGTAATGTACATGTGATGACCCTTGTGCAATTTATTCAATTAGGTTTTGTTTAGTCCTGTTTGTTTGTCATGTATAATTTCTTCTCTTAAATGTATATATCGAACTGATTTTCAAGGAATCTGGCAAGATATTGAATACAATCAGTATCATGGTAAAAGTGTTTTGAATTCGCTTTTTGAGAATGAAACGATCGCGAGCTGTTGTTCTTTGGTATAAGTTTCAGGTATAGGTTTGCCTATAAAGTTTGGACTGATTCCAGTCTAATGACCCAAATGTACATGAGAGATACATATAGTAAAGCCTGCTTTTACTGTTATGTTATATTTTATACCTGACATTAATTTCCATTTGTTGCGGCGGTGAAATAGTTTCAGTTAGTGAGATATTATTTTTGGCGGAACTGCTTATTTGTAAATGCTTTTAAAAGGCATATTTCACTTGTAATTATATCATTTCATGTCTGCCTGTTTATAACTATTTCACTTGAGATTATATGCTCTTATGTCTATCTGTTTATAACTATTTCACTTGAGACTATATGCTTTTATGTCTGCCTGTTTATAACTATTTCACTTGAGATTATGTGTCTTATGTCTGCCAGTTTATAACTATTTCACTTAAGATTATATACTTTTATGTCTGCTTGTCTATATCTATTTCACTTGTGATTATATGATTTCATGTCTGCCTGTTTATAATTATTTCACTTGAGATTATATGCTTTTATGTCTGCCTGTTTATAACTATTTCACTTGAGATTATATGTTTTTGTATGTCTGTTTATAACTACTTCACTTGTGATTATATGATTTCATGTCTGCCTGTTTATAATTATTTCACTTGAGATTATATGCTTTTATGTCTATCTGTTTATTACTTTTTCATTTGAGATTATATGCTTTTATGTCTGCCTTTTTATAACTATTTCACTTGAGATTATATGCTTTTATGTTGGCCTGTTTATAACTATTTCACTTGAGATTATATGCTTTTATGTCTGCCTGTTTATAACTATTTTACTTGAGATTATATGCTTTCCTGTCTGCCTGTTTATAACTATTTCACTTGAGATTATATGCTTTTATGTCTGCCTGTTTATAACTATTTTACTTGAGATTATATGCTTTTATGTCTGCCTGTTTATAACTATTTCACTTGAGATTATATTCTTTTATGTGTGCCTGTTTATAACTATTCCACTTGTGAGTATATGATTTCTTGTCTGCCTGTTTATAACTTTTTCATTTGAGATTATATGCTTTTATGCCTGCCTTTTAATAACTATTTCACTTGAGATTATATGCTTTTATGTCTGCCTGTTTATAACTATTTTACTTGAGATTATATGCTTTTATGTCTGCCTGTTTATAACTATTTCACTTGAGATTATATTCTTTTATGTCTGCCTGTTTATAACTATTTCACTTGAGATTATATTCTTTTATGTCTGCCTGTTTATAACTATTTCACTTGAGATTATATTCTTTTATGTCTGCCTGTTTATAACTATTTCACTTGTGATTATATGATTTCTTGTCTGCCTGTTTATAAGTATTTCACTTGAGATTATATGCTTTTATCTCTGCTTGTTTATAACTACGCATATTTTGTTATTGTACCATTTTCTTGTCTTTTCTGTCTCTTTTTTCTTGGAAACACTGAAAAAGGTGTACACACCGTTGCTTTTATATGTATATACCTTTTATAAATATCCATTAATAACATCACGAGTAGAAAGTGTAGCCACGGGCTCTGCATGTGCGACATACTGTACAACATTAAATACACTTTTCAAGTGCCTGATAAAACAATCTCAAAATTGAGATATAAAAATATTCGAAAAATCTAAATTTAAGTAGAGGGGATCTAATAACATTATAAGAGTTTGCTACATATAATGCATCGTAGTTGCACTTACGTTCTGTTTGATGTTTAAGCACTTAAAACGTGTTTGACAGTACAATAATACTTATCTTCTAATGGAATATACACCATACAGGCCTTTCCGTGAGAAAATTGTTAACTTAAATGACGAGGTTTTTATTTGCGAAGTTTCGCGAAAGTAAAACCCTCGCATAAAATTCTGAATTAACAGTAAAAAGAGAGTAGTTCAAACAAAATAAATAACCTCATTCCATGCGGAATAAAGCGGCATTGATCATCATATTAGCAGAGCGAGATCTCTGATGATTTT
>OZ026516.1:39475119-39629058 GCA_964019695.1 Loripinus fragilis
GACCTGTGCAAACTTGTGCAGGTTCCGAAATTTGTACAGCAAAATAGAACTTCTGCATGCATTGCAAACATCTACTGCCAGTCTGTTTCTGGAACGTATCGGTACAGCAGGGCTCCAGATAAGAGTGCATATAGAAAAACTATTTTCTTTATTTCTTATCCAAAACATATGTTGTGGGTGCTTAAAAGAGCCGTCTCAATGAGAAGGTTCTTTTGAGCACCCAAAACACATGTTTCAATTGATGGGTAAAAAATAATTACAATTTAACGCTCATAAAATTTCTTTATCTGGACCTATGGGTACTACAGTGTGCCCTGATTTCGACTTCGGTCAAATCAACCCATATTAGACCATGAGCTGCTAATAGACTCCCTCACCCCAGGGGGAATTTTGTACACTATGATTTTCTAAACTACATTGTATAAGAAGCAAAATGACATATGTTGGCCATCTGGCAGTTAGGGCGTTACCGTGTAACAGCCATGTTAACTACGTTACCCCAAAACATCTTCAAATCCTATTGTTCAAATACAAAGCTATACATAGTTTTTATTCATCCACATGCTGATTGTCGTGAAAGCATTTAATTAAATGCAGCAAATAGCCAGTACGCATTAAAACAACATATACATACTATATTGCAGTTATATACTTTACTTTATTTCAAATAAACTACTATTTAGTCCTGTTTCAATCACTGGATCATGGGCTGCCAAAATACCTCATAGCAGGAGTTTTGTTCACAAAAATTTTCTAAAACCACATTATATAAGCCACAAAATAATGCATGTACGCTCTTTATGTGTTTGGACGTTACCCTGCAAATGCAGAGTTTAGTATGTTACCCTAAAATAATAGGAACTCCTTTAGTGTAATTATCAAAATTATTCCTTATTCTTTCATATCAATAATATCTAGTAATTGAAAGTAAATGACTAGCAGTATAATTTTAACTCATTTGGGTACCTTTTGTTACTGTTACATACGTTACTTTATTTTGAATACATTAATTTAATCCAAAAATAGCATTATATGAGTTTAAACTCCTTTAGGACGTTAAATTACTGCCATTTTAGGGCTCAATGATGCGGGAAATAATGAATAGTGTCTTTTGTAACATAAAATATAAGTGAAATTAAACTCTGACAAAAGCACAGGTGACTAAAAGGAAGAAACTTGAACTCAAAGCACATAAAATGTTATTTCAACTAAGTGTTTTTATCGAATATGTAAACATCACTTATATAAGCTACTTATATTAATAAGCAAATCATGTTTATTAAAGCCTAAAAATATCATTTATCTCTGACACTTATATGTGTTAACTTAATTTAATACATGAAGTGATAAATACAAGACATTTTTCTATGCTGTCTACAGCTCAGTTTAGACGAAACAGGATTTCAAACAAGTTGCAGCTTGATAAGATCTATTACCAATTGTATACACCAACAAAATACATATACAGCTTATCTGCTATTGATAACAACTACTATAATGAATACAACTAGGTAGAAAAGCTAGCTCACAATTTGTAAAATTTTAAGTCATTTCAGGCATGGTCAACATTGAAAAATGAAGAATTTATATAGGTGTATCCCTGATCCTTTAAATGAAAACTAAAGTTCTTTTTAATCATACTAATTTCTACTCCAAATTCCTGTCCCTATGGTTATAATACCTATGGTAGCAATCAGCATATCCAGTTTGGTGAAGAAAGAAAAAATCTTGGTAACATGCATAACAAGATCATTTAAGGAGATTATTACACATATCATCTGTTTTGCCTGTTTCTAAAAGTTTTGAAGCATCTGAACAGCTAGCTAGGGCAGCATTTGTTCAAAGTGTTCAACTTAGTCATATATTTAAAAAGAGATAAACTAATGCTTAGAAAAGATCCCTTGCATTGTTAGTATTGTATTACAGACATGACTAAATGAAAGGACTTCAATTCATTGGGATATTTTATTTGCATTATTTCTGTCAATCTTGAATATGACTTAGTTTAACAGTGTAATTTGTTTTATATCAAATTTGGTACTATGCATGCCACATGGGAACACGATCATTGTTATGAAGTTGCATCCTATTAATCCTTTGGATATTTCAAATTAAGCTAAATAGATTATAACTAGTAACAAAGAATAAATCAAATGCGCCAGCACATTTGATTTGATACTAGAACTCATTGCAGTGTCAAGAATTGAAAATGTGCAGACTAACCAGAGCCTTTGCTGTCTGAATACACCAAGTATGGATATATAGATGCAGACTCATACCAGAATTAATATGGCTGGCTCGCCTGCATCAGCATGAGCAATCAATGGATCAAAGATATTGGCTAATATGTGATAATTACCAAAATCTCAAGTGCTGGTCAAGCCTTTATTTGAGCCCTTTATAAATTACATAAATGAGATCAAAAGTTATTTTTTCATCTAAAGGCAATACTGTCAAAAACAAATCTGATATAAGGTTTCAATATTTGGTATACTGTATCATACATACATGTAACATAAATGACAATTGAGATACTGCTGTTAATATCTGAACTTTATGATATCCTTTTCAATGTGAAAGAAATATGATTTGTTTTGGAGATGCTTAAACAAAAAGACCCATGGTAATTAGAAATGCATAGATACTCATCACCAAAATCGTGTACATGTATACTTTGTTAACATTGCATGTACGTTTATCATCGATAACAATGTTTACACTGAGAAAAGTGTTCTCCCAATACTATTTTTGTCAAAAAAGTTGACTTTTTGCATATGTCTTGAATCCATACCCTGGTGTGTTTGCAACTCACTCTCAATGTTAATATCCATATAACGCTTTGCTATAATTTGGCCATGTCACATTCTGTATAGTTGAAATTAGCATCAGCTATTTTAGCATTAATTGCTAAATCTACTTATACATGTAAGTAAGATTTCCTGACTGCACTTTTTACTTTAAATATTTTACTTTTCCATCCAACATTCTAAAAGAACATTGTTAAATATTCTTTTACTTGAATGTCAAATTCGGTCTGTCCTTATTCTGGCAAAAAAATTCCTATAGATTTAAATTGGTATCGTAAATTACAATTAACTTGTTTCCTTGGATATGATCTTATCACATGTGATTATTGCCATGTAATCACTTATTTTTTCCCCATTTCACAGAAATATTTGTTCTAAATAAACCATTTACTTATAAAATTTACCTTGCTTAAGCAAATGATCAGAAGAACTATTTTGATTTAATTATCAGTTTCATCCATTAAATAATGAAAGCTATTCTGAAGATAAACTAAAGTCTATTTAAAAGCTAAAAGTAAAGTAATGCATCAACATATGTTTACGCAAATACAATAAAGTCAGTATAAAATTTTATTTGGAGACAGTCTTTTCAAACAGTATATGATCACATACACTTATAATGCATAGTATCTATGTAACATATATCAATTTTTGCTCTACCAACTTACAAATACTTGAATCTATCTGGGTTGTAATAGCACAAATGTTTTGTATGCTACAACCTACCATACAGCGTTTAGTAAAAAAAAGTCTGTGTTATTGAAGACGAACCTAGATATACAGGGAATACCGGTGTGTATTGTGTTACTGACTATGTTTGTATAACTTGAGCAGCAACTAACTGGATACACTAAAATATTTTGGTTACTGTTAGATAAGTGACTGGATTAAACTTAGTGTTCTTCAGATAAGTAATTCCGCCATATATAAACATTTCAGACTCAATTTAATACTGTCTTTCATAGCATTTTGGACATACATAGTACCTTATGATATATATTTATATGGTAATATATGTTACTTAACACTTTTGACAGAACACGTGAATTTATCCTTATTTAGCTGGTACTTAAGAGCAATAATAGTCTTTGTAAATGAGGTTTAAAACATATAACTTTCGCCAAATCGACATTTTTGTTTGTTTTTTTTAAGTTCTAAAATATACTATTTCACAAAAGTAAATATGCTTTGACAATTTGACATAGTCTCTTAATAAGAACAGATAAGTTCTATTGTGGACAAACTGGTATCTTTATCTATTTAACACAAAAATCGGTTCTGAAGTGAAATAAAATACCCTATGATGTATCATTTAGCGAATTATGCAATATATAGAAAGCCTTAAAGTTTGTGACATACGTTACATGTTGCCAAACAAACAAAAAAAAATGATGCTTTAAAACAGAAACAATGTTAAATATCCTTTTTCACTCTTTTTTATCAATTAAATGCTCACATATGGTGTTTGAAGGCTTACAGATAGGATTACATGCTTTGTGTTAGATGAAAAGGTTCTTAGGGGTTGTCATATTCAACAGCTTATAACTCCTGAAATTTGTATGGTAGAAGCAAGCTGTTTGCAGTTTTGAAATGGTCAGATAAATATCTTTTAGAGACATGTTATTTCAACCTAAAATATGTATTGAAAAGTTTATAGTTTATAAAAAAAACTATATAACAAAATATCTATGCTTTTATAGGGTGTAGTTGAAAATGTAACGTAAATGACACCATAATGGACCTAAATTACTCTAACAAACATCAGTATCTGCAGGAAATCAACTGTTCTTACATATCAGATGACTGTTTAGCCAATTTGAATAGTTTAAGTACCACTTTAACAGTCTGAATTTTATATGTTTGTTTTTTTGTTTTTTTTTTTTAAATGAGGGGTAACGTATTTAACATGCTGTAGCACCCAAACGCCCCGACCGCCAGATGGCCAACATGTTGCAAAAAGCTCGTGAGATGTTATGCTTTAAGCCAAACATAGTCTACAAAATTCTCCCTTGGGGGAGCAAAACCCTTAGTAGCTCATGGCCTATATAGCGAACAGTTTAAACTTATTGTTTGCTATTCGTAATAATGACGGGAAACATACCATTTCAGCCTTAGTTTTCAGCTTTACTCAGAAGGGTGTGTATCAATATTGACACAAAACTCTTAATACGTTTACCCCCTTCCAACAAACACATTAATTTGCTATTCTGTGAGAAGTAAAAAAACCCACATCGCTCATAGTTTATCTAAATTAACAGAATGCTGCTAACATGCATTAGAGGAAGGATTATTGATAGAAGCACCATATCGATTTATATAAATCATTTGAAATAATTAAACACTGTCAAGTATTATAAGTAAATTTTAACACATTTATTCTTTTAAACTCTTTGAATTAGGCATAAAAAGTCCAACAATGACGTTAAACAGACTGTTCACTCCAATCATTATTATCGAAGCTGAATAAACAGTAAAACCTGTTTAAAAAAGACAAAACAAAAATCTTATTGACAAATGGTAGTTAAATGAAGGTCAAAAGTATTGCAGAATACACCCCTTGGAGCATTTTGCAATATTTTTGACCTGCATTAAGGGACAATTTGTCTTGAAAACCAATTTTTGTTGTCTTTTTGAGTGACCGTTTTACACAGGTTTTACTGAATATTGAGAATAATATTGCAATTGTATTTTTGTAAATTAATTCCAAGAAGTCCGTAATTTGATAACTCTTGCATGCCCCAGGAGGCCACCATTATCACTTCAATAACCAGAGAATATAACAGCTAGTCAGAAGACGTAAGTGAGTATGACCAGGAAATGTCACAACCGACCCACGGTATCATGAGAAAGAGACACAGAACAATAACAGTCACATGGCAGCACATGCAATTATAGCAAGGCTACCAACAACAAAACAATCACCTGACACTTAACTGGAGCCACGCTAAACAATGAATCACCTACAGCAGAACCTCCGCCTTAGGAAGGACAGCAGCCGACGGCACTGGGATTCTAATTAATTTAACTGACCATTCTTCGCCCTAGATTCTATTGTTGTAAAACACGAAATTCGTTTAACTCGCTTGGATAATTCCTAGCGTATCCAATATATCATCACAGGGAGACAAATCAATTAGAGGGAGCGCAGGCTCAGTGGTATAGTGCTTGACTCGAGACCGAGGGGTCGCGGGTTCGAGACTTACCGGCGTCACTGCGTTGTGTCATTGAGCAAGAACATTATGATCCTAGCTTAGTGCTGGTTCAATCCAGGAAGACCCGTCCCTTTATAACTGAAAGATTCTTGACGGGACGTAAAGAATCAATTCAAACAATCAAACAAATCAATAAGCACCCCCACCCCTGTTGAGCCAAGAGGGTTCCCAGTGCAACTGACCCATCGATGACAGTTTTATGCTCAAGTGTCATTGATTCTGAGGCCTAAGCCACCGTCGTGCAATTAAAGACGAAATCATAGCTATAAACCAAGATTGGGTTTATAACCAGGCATGCAGACTGTCGCATAATATCCAAGCTATATCCCACTTTTTTATAATGGTTGATGATATTTCTAACTGATCAGGAAAAGAACGCTTTCCAACGATATTTGAGTCAACACTGTGTCAAAATCAACTCTTGGGTGTCAAAGTCACGGTAGAATTTCGAAAATGATATACTAGGTTTATTAATCTTTAGCCTTGTTTTAGTATTTTAGCATTCAAAATATGTTTATTTAAATTTGACCATACTCTAGCTAAATGAATAAGCTGCAAAATATATACACCATATTATTACTATTTATTCAAAATAATAATTACCAATATTAATGAAGCCATCTAGGTACCTTGAAGTAGGGCTGGGCGCCTCGATAACATCAGACTGGTTATTGTCAGAAAGAGGCAACATGAAGTCTCTCCCACAAATATGTAACAAGAGGTGCACAATTGGACATCATTACTGATATAATGTTTGTCCAACCATTTAATCAATAATTGTATGCCCACTGGGAGTATGCTCTCTCTCTCTCTCTCTCTCTCTCTCTCTCTCTCTCTCTCTCTCTGTTCTTCCTAATATTCAGATCTTTTGAAATTTAATTAAACTTATAGTTACACAATTTGTTAAGCTAATGTGCAACCTAATACAATTTCTAAGCTGTCACAATCAGTTATACATACGTAGTAGCATTGATAACGTCTGAGCGTCCCAGATTGAAACTGGGACGTTGGGACAATACTAATATGCGCTGCACGGCGTCTTGTACGCTGTTATTCATAAACACAATCGCCATGCACATTGCTCATTGTTTGCAGGAGATGACTGCTGTAAGCAGTGATGCTTGTTATCAGGTCATGTCACGTGCTTGTATATTAATGCATTATTGACACATGTTTTGTATTTTCGAAATAAAATATTGTTTAAACTAACCTTTCTGGCATTACCATTAATTAAATATTTTTGTTGTTCTGAAATGCAAAACGTGTGGTTCATATTACAAGCCAAATTAAGAGAAACTCTCTATTGAAGTTTGTTTAATTAATTCTATGCTTTTTTATTTGATTGGCTTATGAGACAATGTATTGTAGAGAGCAGAGAAATCATATGTAGACACACTTAATGAGTTTGCTTAAATAAGAAAATTTAATTACGTAAGGCAAGAAAAAATCTGTCTAAAACGGCCACTCTAAAAAAGACCAAAAATTGGTTTCCAAGACCAATTATCACTTAATGCAGGTCAATGGGAGCATTCTGCAAAACTTTCGACCTTCATTAAGCTACCATTTGTCATTAAATCTTTGTTTTATCTACTTTTAAGTGGTCGTTTTACACAAGTTTTACTGTAGAAACATTTTATCTGAGAGGGTAACTCTTTACTTGATTGTGTCTTCAGCTGATAAAGAGTGTATCATGTTGGACCAAGATCGGACCTCATCTGTTTACATATAATTTGACCTTCTGATGGTATGCAAAAAATATTTTTCTCAAGTTAATTTTGAAAAATATCAGCCGACCATGTCCCCATACTTATTTATTATTTGCATTGAACTACTATCAAACCAAGTCAGAAAGACCCAGACATAAAAGGTATATACATAGAAGCCAAAGACAATAACACATCTCTTTTTGCAGATGATGCATCTTTTATATTGGATGGATCAAACAAATCTTTTTAAAACTTGATAAGAATACTGGATAGATTTACAAACATTTCTTGGCTCATGTTAATGCAAAAAAGTGCCAAGTTCTACGCATAGGTTCTCTAACATCAAAAGTTATTCAATTAATGAAACATAGAAAGTTCTCTTGGAATTCAAACAAAGCAAGCTTGGGTTTTAAAACAAGCAGGGAAAATTCGTTATCTTCCAACTTAGAACCAAAAATTAAAGAATTTGAAAAAGTGTTTAATGCAATGGCGTCACAGGAAACTGACACTGATGGGCAAGATTGTTGTAATAAAATCATATGCACTACCAAAACTCATATATCCTTTAACATTTTTGCCAAATCTGCCAAAGGAAACCATCAATCGTATAGAATAACTGATATATGATTTTATATGGGATGGCTAACCAGATAAAATTAAGCGGGAAATATTAACATCTGATTATGACAAAGGAGGGCTTAGAATGATTGATATAGAAAAATTCATATGATCACTAAAATAAGTTGGGTAAAACGTATACTGCAAACAGAAAGCAATAATCTACTGAAACATCTATATGAAAACGTTTTTAAACAATTTGGTGGTAACATTTTATTTGAATGCAATTTCAGAGAAGCTGACATTATTAAACATTTAAATAAAAAACCTTTTCTTAGAGATTTACTACCAGCATGGTCAAAACTTGCCAAAAAACAATTATATCAAATTATCACAATGAAATCATTTGGAACAATGCCACCATTCACGTTTGAGAAAACACGATTTTCTACAAAGAATGGTGTCAGTTAGGTATTAAGCGCATAACAGATATTTATGACCAAGAAAACCAAAGATACTACTTAGTCTATAAATTGCAAGAGAAGTTCAATCTACTAGCCACCAAGTTTTTGAGATACATGAGTCTTATAAACAGAATTCTGGAAATATAAACTTAGACATGAAATCCAAAAAGTTCCTTTGGAATCTAACTTACTTAGATTAACAAGAAATCAAACAAATGTCAATACATTTGTTTACAATAATTTCATGAGATATAGTCAATGTGCTGTAAGTAAGGCAGAGATCAAGTGGAATGAACAATTTTCAGATGAAACGCTTCAATGGAAAAATATTTACCTAACTGTTTTTAAATCAACGAAAGATATTAAATTGCGCATTTTCAGTATAAATGTATAATGCGTATTGTACCAACTAACCAGTTCTTAACAAAATGCAATATTGTTGGTTCAGTCATCTGTGAAGTCTGCAGTATGACGATAGAAACTGTTTTACATCTGTTCTGGGAATGTGCACATGTACAACAGTTTTGGAAATCAGTGTCAGATCTTCTGCGAGTGTGCGATAGAAATATAAACATAACAGTAAAAACAATATTTTTTGGAATTTGCCACTCAAAACGTGAATGTGATGCCTTAGTGATAAACTTTAAAGTCTTTTTGGCAAAATATTTTACTTTTCAAAACAAACAAAATAAAAAAAAAATGCCAAACATACATGTTTTCAAGTACTACCTGTCTAACAGAATTAAGATAGAAAAAGAGATAGCCTTGTTGAATGACAAGCTTGCCTTTTTGAATATAAATGGGGAAAGTTTTAGATAAACTTAACATAAAATAACTCCTAAGGGCACGTGGTCAGCGGGGGATTTTACCTTTTCTTTTCAATTTTTAAAAAATGTTATTGTTGCACTTGTGTTAAGGTTTTGTACATATCAAGAACACCACTATATTGAGGTAAATTCATGAATGTTTGTTAAGACATGTAAATGCTTTTCTTACCAATGTTACATGGAGTATAACAAAGAGTTAATCAGTGTGGTTCAGATTAATCAATGTACAAACATTCCATAGAATTCTACCTAAAGTTGCATGCCTTGACTGATGTAAATATCCAGTGGGCATACATGACATTTAATGCCAGCTGTGGCATAATGGCTGTGGCTGTTAATAATTGAGATGTCAATTTTACTGCAGAAATTGCATTAGAGTATCTTACATGAGTGCACATGTTTTATTGAATTAATTAAACGAGCTGAGGAGAAGTGATAAAATGCAAGACTTGTCGTGCTTGCTACGCGTTATTTTTTGCTAAAAATTGATAATTAATTCTAATTGTGGGCAAATATCGCTAATCGGTATACCCTATCCAGGCCCTCGATCTTATTGTCATCCTAATTCCTGGAAACCATTAATGCTTAGAACAAAAGTCTTATTATAGCCCTCTCCACTGAGTTGTGATACCATTACCTCACAACTGAGGTAAGCAAACGCTTGAAATCCAACTGTTCAAGCTGTTGAACTAGCATGATTCAAACATGTCCGATGTCAGATATTGGCTTATGAGCAATACACATGGCTTTAATCACCTTAACATGCAGTCAATATGGTAATAACGGATAACAACATTGGCGCTGTATGTGTTTTCCAAATAAAGTTAATGAATAGATACTAAACACCTAAACACCTATTGAAAGGAAAAAGTGTGCTCATCAAGATTTAACTATTTTCCAAGTCAAATCATCCTATGTCTTTCATGAGTTAGTTTTTTGGCATACACCGCTTATGACATTATCATATACCGTCTGGAGGTTGAGGATTTGGAAATGATTTCATGTTGAGACTTCTCAAAACCCTCCAAAACCAATAAGCATTTCAATTCTGGATATTATTTAAGAAATTAATTTGAGTTTTGGAAGGTTCATGGAATCATTAATACTTCGGCTCCCTTGCAAAGCAAGTGAAGACCAAATGGCGTCACGTTAACTTTGCAAGAGACCCGAAGTATTCATGATTCCATGAATCTTCCAAAAATTGAATTTATAGCCTGTATTTTCATTTTATTATAAATCACTAATATATAGAAATTATTTTTAATTTTGAGATAAAACAATTGTATTTAATATTTAATTATATTAACGGTTTTGTTGGAATGCAAAACAGAAGAGCGGAACAGCCAGTGTAAACACGGACAGCCAATGGAGCAAACAAGAAGCTCATTTTGCATGTGCAACTCAGATGTGGCTAGCTGTCAGTCACAACACCTGTGTCACATCTGGCGAATTAAGTCGATATGCGAAGCGAATTGAATGGGCAAGTGAGCTTGGTAGCTGCCTATTAAATTTTGTGTCGTTCATGATGCTATGAACAGTTGCAAAATTCTGAAGATTCATTAAAGGCTTGCTTTGAAAATGTAAATATTCAGACATGGATAATAAAGAATCTAAAGTATTACCAAGAAGGACAAAATTTGATAGTAATGCCTTGCCAAAGAAAATGGCGTTACTTTTGTCCTTATCGCTATTTTTCGTCATGCTTGTTTAATTCTACAGTCAATATGCACTGATCCAAAGGGTTTGGATGGGCCCTGAGGGCAATCTAATAATAAAATATCCCACACTCACCTTGCAGGGGTCGCCGCGCATGTGTTTAGTGAGAACACACAGTTTTATAGTCACAAAAAGGACTTTGGGGTAGATTGGGGGATGCGTGGAAAAATTTTGACAACCAAGTTAACCTCCGTTTCGTATTGACTTTAAGTGGTTGCTTTTTTGCTTTTTTTTCGAGGGGGGTCACCACCCCACCCTCGCATCTGCTTTTGTAAAGCCATGGTTGTTTTGCAAATAGAACAACTCCAAATTATACATACAGCATCGGCATGTTGATAGCTGTCTGATGTAGTATTTTTGCGTATAACTTTCATAGGATCATTGCTTTTGCCTAACAATTTTAGACAGGAGCATGCGTGGATCCAGACCCACCCCCCAAAAAAAACAAAAAAACAAAACAGCATTGATTTCATTTAAAAACCTATATAAGTATCAATCTGGAAAAAGGCCAATAGTACATAGATTATACACAGAACTATAAGTCCAATTCCACAGATCATTTTAGGCACTTTTGGTCCTCCCAGTTCTCCTCCAAAAACCCCTACATATCGTCTCACCAGCAGTAAGCCGATTGTTAGCAAAGCACAGCAAGTAAATACCACAACACTAAAGCCAAGATCTCCAGCTGGTACCTCAAAAGTCTTTCCCTAAAAAGTATAAAAAGAAATGTGGAAGAAAGCTAACAGAAGTAAGCCTATTGTTACCAAAGCAGAACAGGTAAACACTCAGACTACAACACTGAATCCAAGATCTTCCTCATAAACCTCAAATGCCTTTTCCGGAAAAAAGATGTGTATTAATTAATTCATCAAGCTTACTGTCATACACTTTACGATGTCCTTCTGAATAAATTATGCCTCATTCACTTTTGTGTTCCAATAAGGTTAGTCACATTGTTCCATTTATTATATAACATTTACAGGCTGGTCCTGAGTTCATAAAGTTTTTTTACATGCTCAACTTAACAGTTCAAGTTAAAATGTCCAGTTGTATTTAGATAGACTGGTAATAACTTAGCGAAGCTGTTATAATATGTCTTTTTATGTATCTTAAGTCTATGGAAAGTCAGCCTCAAACTCCTGAATTCAAGAATAATCCTTAAAGTTTTCACACATGCCGTTTTTATTATGGTGTGGAAAGTTTTAAAGACAATACAAGCTTTTTTATACAAATGAATGAAAAAAATACTCCCCAAAATAATTTTAAGGACAAGTAACTCCAAGTCGAGTATAATTAGCTCAAGCATTTAAATCATGTAAAACTGACTATAGAGTTTTGACATTAATTTGTTTTCTGAAACAATGTGTGTACTTGACCATTAAGAATCAGATGTTCAATCGTCATTCTATGCCTTTGAAAGTTAGAAAGATGTCCCAACGAATTGAACAAAGACTGTCACAGACTAACGCCAAAACCATGTGTCATCATCGAGAAACACTCTAATCAAATTAACACACAAAGACGAATTGAAGAAAAGGGCTCACGACTCAAAGATTGTCAGAGCTTAAGGTAACTTTAAGTTAAGCCACGGTGGGTCCAATTACATATCAGTATCAGGCATCAACCCACCGATTAAAGCTTTATGTAAGAGCTGTTATAGAGTCTTAAGCCTGACACACTGTCATGCAATTAAAGAGGAAACCATAGCTATAAACCATGATTCGGTTTAAAACCAGGCATGCAGACTGTCGCATGACATCCAAGTTATATCAAACCTTTTTGTAACGTTTAATAATCTCTTTTGAATTGATCACTTAAATTAGGTTTTCACACAATTCGCTTGAATTAATAGACTAAATCACCATAAAATATAGGTTCTGATATGCCTTTTTTGCTGAAGAGTTTTTTTACGCATTGTTGTATTTAACAAAAAAAACTCTGAGTGTCTGTGGTAGAAAGTAGAATATGCTTTTCAAATTTTATGATATCTATAACCCTGTTTTAATTACTTAGGCGTTGAAAATAAGTTTCTGTTGCAGAAGTCATCAACTTTAGAACACACTCTTTCAAAACGAATAGGCTGAAAAATATATACAACATAAGAAAGGGAGAGAGTTACATCTCTATCAAGAAATTGGAAATTTACTATTTCAAAATTAAGATCATCCCGTTTATCATAAATTTTAAAGATACTATGCCATATGTTATTGACAAGTTCAAGTCCAAAATGGAAGCTCCAGTATCAGAATAATTCGCCTTATTTGACTGAAGTTCAGTATGATATATCTGACATACAATTTGTTCAAATAAGGATTATCAATATTAAGTAAGTCATTTTAATATCTGGAGGTGTGGTTAAAAGTTTCAAAAATATCAGTTTGATTATTGTCTGACAGGGATAACATAAAGTCTCTCTCATAACAAAACAAAAGCAAATCTGCAACAAAAGGGGCACAATTAGTACCAATTGGAATACCTACAATTTGTCTATATTATTTCGAGCCAAATATTACAAATATATTGTCCAAAAGATAATGGAGAGCATCACACATTATCTGACATGACCACAAATTATATCATTTAGGTTGTTCAGAAGTAAAAAAAAGGCATTTTTATTATTACAAGGCAAATGAAGTGAGCCCTCTCTGTTAAATGTTGGTTCTATAAAGTATGTTGTTTTTTTAGATTATGGGGCAATGTAGTATAGAGAGTATAGCAATCATATGTAGACAATAAATACATGAAAACCTCTAGACTTCAATTTATTAAGAATTTCAACTGAATTTTTAATAGACCAAATATGTCTTACCATTTCTTTCATAAACTGTTGTTAATGACATGGTTATTAATCGCAGTGAGGCAAGAAGTCAAACGAATAGACAACTCTGTAGTTGTACATGAACTAGAATTAACAATAAAACGCAACTTATAAGGGCGTTTATGAAGTATAGGTAACCAGTATAAGGTAGGAAGCTTGCTAAGGTCCTCATCAAAGCCCTTGATATCGAAAATACGTGAACCTGGTATTCTACTTATTGGTAAACAAGTTGGTTCACTCTTCAAACTAGCGATTTTGACGTAATTATTGCTTTTCATATTGATTCAACGTCATTGACGATGTCATTAAAAAGTGCAAAGTCTTGATGACCTGATAAAGGCACATGCCATGAGATAGGCAACGTTTATCAGGCCAACGTGCAAGAATGCAGTTAATATGAGGGGCAACTGATAAATATGTCTACACACTTTGCCATAAAGAGACAGGTATTGTAATGATTGGCAGCTTGGAATGTTGGCAAGAGGCAATGACAATGAGCACGATACTTGATAAGCGTTAGTTTTAGTAATATATGCTGATGGTACACATAAGAATTGCTCATAGATATAATTCCAGCATGTACTGACAACACATGTTCAATGAATTGGAGTTTTAATACTATTAACCTTTCTTACACCAATTTCTCAAGTATTTTACAGCCAAAACGAGTTAAGTTCACCAATTAAAGCCAATTTTATCCCACATGTTTTTGACTTAGGATTTTCATGTTTATGTTAATTTTTCACTTATTTGTAAAGATCATTTAGATAACGATGTCTAAAAAAGTGCGCATCCAAAAATTTCAATTCATTTAGCTTCACAAAGAGCACCACTGAATTTGAATGTGAACTACGTTACTGTGATGAAGTATACTTATACATACCAAATTTCTTACAAGACTGAACTACTAAAGGTAGAGCTGGACTTATCAGCATGTGTCTAAAAAGTAACCATGGTAAAAAAAAAGCTCAAAACTTATCTATTTTGACAAAAATAACAGGGCCTTACCGTGCTTTTTAAAAAGTTATTTACTTTGAAAATTGAAAAATATGAGTTTTTCAAAATATCAATTTCTCATATTTTTTTAAAAAAAGACCATGAGAAATGCCATATTTTTTCTGGGAATACGCTACATGCTATTTATTTTAATTGGTTAATAAAAGAAAACAAAGAACAGCGAAAAATAAGCCATGTAGTTTATTTTGTAAAGCTAAAATCTATTTTGTAGAAAAAAATAAAGGTCAAAAATCCTTTAAATCTAGAATAAAAAAGGTCACACAATGTAACTACAGAAACAAAAACCTTATTACTTTAAAGGGAATTTTGCATAGAAACTTATAATTAATTAAAAAAGCATATGTCACCATGCTCGTTTTCTTTTTTTGTGCTATTTTCTATTTTTACATCTGAAATAATATAGCAAGAAGTGAGCAAAGCTCACATACGCGGCGGTAGCCATCAGAGGTTTTTACACTTTCAGAGAAAAGACAAAATTGTCAAAGATTTCGTAATCCTAAATCAAGTAGTTTCTTAGAAAACTTTGAGGAAAAATGTCCATATGTGTTATATAAGAGTGACAGAAGGAAAAAGTGAAAATTTGAAAAAAGAAGACAAAATGAGGATTAACACCTTAATTTTTATTTACACAATACACTTTGCCTACCTGAAAGTGTACACAGAACTTGATAATCCTAAATCAAGTAGTTGCTGAGAAAACTCTGACAAAAAACGTCCATACGTGTTATATAGGGGTGACAGAAGGAAAAATTGAAAAATAAGGCAAAATGAGCTTTAGCATCTTTATTTTAGTTTACACAATACACTTTGCCTTCCTGAAGGTGTACACAAAATTTGAAAACACTGGCTCCAATAGGAGCTAAGAAATCTGTGACAGAAATTTCCATTGGATAGAAACAAACAAAGGGACTGATAAGCAATTTGTGGCTGTTCGTTTGTTACCAATACAACTAATCACTATCAAGCTTTGTACCAAATTTCAGAATCCTAAACCAAGTGTTTGCTGAGAAATCTTTGACGGAAAAATGTCCATATGTATTATATAAGAGAGAAAGAAGGAAAAATGAAAATTTGAAAAAAGAAGGCAAAATGAGGATTAGCATCTTAAATTTCATTTACACAGTACAATTTGCCTTCCTAAAGGTGTACACAAAATTTGAAAACACTGGCTCCAATAGGAGCTGAGAAATCTGTGACAGAAATTTCCATTGGATAGAAAGAAAATGAACAAACAAAGCGACTGATAAGTAATATGTGGCTGTTCTTTTGTTACACAATACAACTAATCACTATCAAGCTTTGTACCAAATTTCAGAATCCTAACTCAATTGGTTGCTAAGAAATCTTTGACGGAAAAAATGTCCATATGTATTATATAAAAGAGAAAGAAGAAAGAAATGAGATTTTGAAAAAAGAAGGTAAAATAAGGATTAGCATCTTAATTTCCATTTACACAGTACACTTCACCTTCCTGAAGATGTACAGAAAATTTGAAATCACCGTTCTCCAATAGGAGCTGAGAAATCTGTGACAGAAATTTCCATTGGAGAGAAAGAAAAATGAACAAAAAGGGACTGATAAGCAATATGTGGCTGTTCTTTTGTTACACAATACAACTCATCACTATCAAGCTTTGTACCAAATTTCAGAATCCTAACCCAAGTAGTTGCTGAGAAATCTTTGACGGAAAAAAAAGTTTACAAACAAACAATAGACAGACAGACAGACAGACAAACAAACATAATTACAGAAAAGGCAAAAACTATATACCCCCTATATACTTCGTACTGGGGGTATAATAAACAGGCATGGAGTGCCATACCCGTTCAATTGTTAAATTTAGGCCCATGTGCGTAGACTATCACAATATAGAGTAAATTTAGAAAGCAGTATTCGTTTGTTTAATTTAGGTCCGTGTGCGTAGACAATCACAATATAGAGTAATTTAGAGGACAGTATTGTTTGAGTTGATGTTTTATGTCCCAGAAAAACACAATCAGCCATATTGGGATGTCGTGTGTGCTAGCCAGTACTGAGTACCTGGCATGGGAGCGCGTGCTCAAATATTGATATCCTAGGCTTCACTAACTGTGTTTCCATGGTTTAAGTGACCCCCGTTCTTTGGCAATTATTCTTTAATGCTGATTTCAATTGAAAAATAAATTACAGAAATAAATTAAGATATAGACCGCGTTATTTTTCCCACTTAAATATGGTGTTTAATATAGGGTGGGATTAGATGGATTTTTGGCATGTTCCTGATGGCCCTCTTTGGATTAGTCTCTAAATGAACCTTACGATATAAACAAACTATGGTTCATACAGATCAGTGGTGCTTATTCGTGCATTAAGCTATGAGTTGCCGCTTATACTAACTAAATTTTTCTGTACATCTAATACCTGTGCATTGAATGACCTGTATTCAAAAGGGATTGAAGTTACAGCATTGGCGGAACGTTATATTCTGGGTAATTTTATGTCCTAGTTGCCCTCTGCTGATTTTTTTCGAGATAAATTGTTTTAAATATATATCTTTCAGGAGTACGAGTAGAGTGTCAAACAGTATGGATCCAGATAATGCCTGACATTTTTTGCCTGGTCTGGGTTCAGGCTGTTGCAAAGTTTAACAGGCAAATATTCGATGTATTTAGATCTAAATGTGGCGTCCTTTTGCATTCAAGAAGACTTCAAAAACGTTAAACTTAAGAATAGGAGTATTCCCCCAATTTTTAATTTTTAAGTTTTATGCGGATCCACGATTTTCTCTATCTAATCAACTCGCCCATTTATTTGGATTGTCCGTATAAACTCTTAACCTACTAGTGGCACTAGTGTCATCTGCTAATAACGTTTTGGCAAACACTTTTGACCCAGATCAAGCCCAACAAAACATCGGACATGATCTGGATCAAAATGTTTGACTCTCTGGTGATATTCCTGAAAGGTGTTTTTCATACTATTATTTAGAAAAACATCAGCAGAAGACAACTATTATAAACATGATAAATTACTCATTAGGCAAAGCGTCAATGAATCGATAGAAAAGCAACACATTTTGTTTCATTTGTCGATAGAGAAGTACTAAAAAATACATGTAGTTCAATGAAGTAAGGTGTTATTTTCGTGCCAAAAGCCTATCATTTGTCTACCCCTCATTGACACGTTCTAGGACCCCTTAAGACCTTTACAAGTGCATACGTGCGTGCGCGCGCTTATGTGCATGCCAAAATGAGGGTGAGTGTATGAGAGAGAGAGAGAGAGAGAGAGAGTGAGAGAGAGAGGATATGCGATATAGATTTTCACTGAATGGACGGATATAGATATTCCCGTAGGTAAGTAATTATTGTAATGGCAAGTGCACAAATACCACGTGCATCTGTTGAGGTACAAATGGGTACATTCACATGGGAAAATAACTTAGTAATTCTTTTTTTAATGAGTAAAGAAGGGATGCTACACGAATTTAGTTATTTTCATATATACAATTAGTTAATGCTGAGACAAGCATGCATATGTGAACGGCAATATTAGATTATTCACAGCTCGCGTATATATATATATATATATATATATATATATATATATATATATATATATATATATATATATATATATATATATATATATATATATATATATATATATATATATATATACACAAAATAAGCCTTGAAGTAAAAACAACTCCCCACTGTCTAGCTAAAATAGCGCAAAGGCACACCCCAGCATTCGGCGAGCGCTCTTACAGTGTCCAATATGTTTCTTTTGGGTTTCATCTAAGCTAAAAGTGGGAGCCCTCCCACCCACGACGTCGTAAGAAGCACAGGGAGCCCTCTCACCCACGACGTCATATTTGCAAAGATAATGAACGTAAGAAGTACAGTGGCGCAGTTAGTAGGATGTTAAACTAGGGATCAAAGTATTGCTCATTTGTGAATCACCAGAGTCATACTGTTGTGTCATGGGGCAAACACTTTATCAGCTAATAGTACAGACATTGAATACGCATAAAAATTAACTTTTCCGACCAGAATTGTCTGACCAGGTATAACTTGGAAAGTATTGAGGGGTGTCTGGACCAGACGATCAAAATATATTTGGTCATGCAGATGTGTTGATAAATGATAGGTATTTTTTTGTGAACACCAATACTTGTACGTTTTAAGACAATACATAAAGATAAATCTTACATTGATAAAAACACTCGGTTATCTTTTGAAATGAGTCCTGTATCACCTTAAGAGCTTTTATAGCATGTACTTCTACTTGGATCTCTTGTTGATAAAATAAGCCTATTTTGAAGAATATATATCATGTTTTTGCTTCTCAGCATGTCCTAGCACGTTTGTTATGAAATGACAGTGGAATTCAACTGTAATTCTATGAGTACAATTATTGTTTTATTAATAATTGTATCCACCACATTTGAAGAGTTGACCAGAAAAAAGTATTGGTTTTGAAACAGTAGATGATGAATATTCAAAATTACATTCTTCTTTGGTATTGGAACTAACAAATTATATTCTTGTGTAAAGAACATTGTGCCAATAGGTCGGTTACGTAATTCACATACCTTACATTCTGGTCTCATTTCCTGAGTAGAAACATATATTTTTCTGCAAAATATCAGGTTCTAGTGTGTTGGTTAACACTTTTACATCATCCTTTGCACATTGGAAGTAAGCGTTTGCATGTAGAATAACATTTTCAAATATGATTATAGAACAATGATTTTAAATATTCCCTATATTTGAAAACGTGTTGTGGCTCACTACAAACTAAGACAATGCAGAATAAACAATTTTACTTCAATAAATGCCTTTTCAAATACATGTCTTACAAAAAAGCAAAGTTTACATTATTCAAAAAAATACGCCCTTCTACGAAAAATGGCAAAATGCTCATGGTAACATAATTCACATATCCAATTTGCTCACTTCAATTGAGATAAGAAATTTTAATTCAAGTTAACCATTTTATATATCATATAAACCATAGAGATTATCAACATAGTAGGTCATGAGAACATTAGAGGTCACTGTGATCAACTAGAGTGGACCAGGGTGCAAATTGGAGAGTGCCAATTTCAAAGTTTACACATAAACTCACTAATAAACCTCCAATGGTAGCAGCAACGAGATAAAAACTGAACAACAAGTCAGAAACTTATAATCACCGTCGATTTGTTGCCTTTGGTCATTTGATTGGACTAATCTGGGTTTTTGTAGAATGTGGACTTGGTGACATTCTTGTGAATTACGTGGCCTATGTTTAATGCAGCTCATTTCAAAAAACATAGGAACAATCCTTTAGAGATTTACACTATTTGATTTTGTTTTTCAAACAGATTACTTTGCATATGTTGCGTTGATATAATGAGTATCTTTGTAAGTTACATGAATGGGTGAGTTGATGTACCCAGAGCATATAGGTAAATCCTTGTTAAAATAAAATGACACTTGTAATATAGTTTAAATTGATCTTTATTAACTGAAACAGATTTGCATTTGATTTCACACATCTATTTTTTCAGCTAGTGTATACTTTTAGAGAGGTATTTAGAAATTTAGTAAAATTGTAGTAAACTAATTCACAGTGTTTAATTCACTTTATGTTTCTACTTATTTTTTCTATGCAAACAACTTCTTGTAAAGTTCTTGTATGGTTTGATATATAGTTCGGTTATAGTTCGTACATTGGCTTTAATTGCAATATTTGTACCTCTTCTTATACAAATAATACACATAGGGCAACGTAATTCACAAAACTGTAGATTTTTTAGACAACCTCAGATATCTTATCATCTGCAAAAAATAAACAAAGTTTTCCCCAAGTTCGTTTCTTTTTTTCCATGCACATATTTATCCTATTGACATAGAGAGGTTTGATGCGAGCTTAACATGCATAGCTTGTAATTTGTGAGATGGTTAAATTGGTAACGTAATCTACATAAGATTGTGGGACATAAATCATCAATACGACAAAAAATGTTTTTCACTTTTCAATCAAAATTGGGACATTAATTGAAAGGTATATATGTGTGCCAATGAAATTAAGTTAAAAACTGCTTATAAAAACAGTCATTTAAGCAATCTTAAAATTACATACTATGACGATGAGACAGCAATTTTTCGGGAACTTTCTGTTGATAAACGTCGTAAGGAAATGACTATTGACCATGTCCATTGCTTTTCTTTTACTTGATTGTTAAGACATAAACCTAAACTAAACTTATAAACCTTAAAGCGTTAGAAAATACAGTGTTTACATGCTAAAATGGGGATGGTACACAAAAATTACTGAAATGGTGAACTTAACTCGTTTTGGCTATTTAATTGTTTTTAAATTAGTAAAATCAGCATGCAGAAATGAACACGCTTTCATGTAGTTTGTTAAACACTTGGATGACAGTAACAGGCTACAAATTTATATTTTGACAGGTTATATTGTGAGGTTCCAGTATCATAAAATGCTGTACCACGTGCATCCAATAAAGAATGATTATATCACCCTTACAAATTTTAGCACGAAATATCTAATACTGTACAAGGTCTGCACTTTTGTAGGTGGTATCAAATAATTAAAACATGGTTGTCCACCTGTATGGGAAATAATCCACGAGCTAAAGCTTGTGGATTATCTCCACATACAGGTGGATAAACCATGGTATAACTATTTCTTAGTATATTTACCTGAAATGTCCAGTAACATGCAGCAATAAACCAGGACAATCCAATACCCAGAAACACATTGACGCCATTGCTACCTGTCACATTACCAATGGAGTTATCAGCAGTTCTCTCTGTAGTGGCCGCAGTTTTACTTGCAAACAAGTCTGGTAGACTGGTTCCTACGGCAACTAATGGAATGGCAGTGACGGCGTCCTTTTGTCCGATAAGACAACCAAACATACTGGCTAGATCAACGATAATGGCTGTCAAGAATGCTAAAAACACCAGGGCAATAAAAAATGACAGCCATCCTCCCCAGATACCAGGTGGTGGGACAAAGGCAAGTATGAGCTGAAATAGAGATTTACTATTTTTTTTACATCTGGCAGATATCTTTATTTGGCGCTAGAATTCCCAGAATCAGACGTGTCGCCTTCCAAAACAGAAATAAAACAAGGCAAATTTTTCGAATTATATCCCAGGCAAAGGGTTATTTTAGAGAAACCTGTAAATTACAAAACATAAATCCCATTTCTCCAACCCCTTAGTTCACCTTGGGTATTATACAGATCAAAGTTGAAAGCCTAGCAACTAGTTTTCAGTGCTTAGTTCAATAAAAGATAAACTAATTTGTACAATTTCAATATTTGACTTCAACCTGGCCCAGAGGTCAGGGTGTGTGTAAGGCTCGAAGTTTTTTCTTCTAACCTATTTTATACTTGTTTTTCTATAATTTGATGTGCAAAATGGCCACATTCAGAATTTTCAACCTATGTAGGGTGTGTGTTAGGACAGAGCATGTGTTTGCATGGTGCTCTATGCATCATTCCGTTAATTTGATATGCAACATGACCATATTCTGAAAAAGTTCAATTTTGCCGTCTTGACACCCCAAGGGTCAGGGTGGTCTGTGGGCAAATATTTGCTACTATGTTGCTGCATGCGTCATATCCTTTAAATTGATATGCAACATGACCATATTCTGAAAAAGCTAAATTTTGGCCTCTGCCCTACCCCTAAGTCCACCCAAGGGTCGGACCCAGGCCTTCAATCTAAAATCACGTTTGATATTTTGTACCTCTGTCACCATGCGAAATGTAGTAAAAAATATTGACAACTGACTGAGTTATTGAGAAGTTTAAATATTTGACATTTGACCCTGCCTAAGGGGTCAGGGAGTGTGGTAAAATTTTAATAACTGTCATGCTTATCTACAGAAACTGGGTAATCATGGCCTATAGTGAAAAGGTTGTCAGACATAATAGTTTTGGAGAAATGTGAAGTTTTTTTTCCACCAAAAAAGCCAATATAGCGTTCGCATTAGCCTAAACCTAAAAAAATATGGCCATAGTTCAGTCAAAAAATTGCAGATGACCGCCAAATTCGAACTTGACAAAGTCATGTATTTTAAGATGCTTTACCTATCTCTAAAATTTGAAGGACATTGTTGCATCCCTTCAAAAAGTACTGATCGGAAACCTCAATTTAGCCAAAATCAAGTAAAAATCTTTCAAACTTGACCTGTAATTAATAATGATCTACCCTTCAGTAAAGTTTGAATAAAATTAATGAATCCCTATACACGCCAACGGAGTCATGATCTCATGTGTCGACCATGCTTTGCAGTCGACACAAAAATCGCCAAAATACGAGACCATGAAATACAGTTTTAAATGCAAAATAAGCAAGAAATGGACACACATCCTTAGTATGTTGGTATCTATCTATAAAGCTATCTTATTTTATGTCTTAACCCATATATAGTGCTCAGTGACTTTGAAAGGCTTTGGTGGTTTGAATTTCGGGTTAAAGAACTTGAGAGCGAAGCAGAAATTTTATGCTATCGTGGATGACGTTTTTTAAATGCAACAGTTATAATTTTGTTATATGCCAGTTAGGCGGTAACGACGTATCCAGTTATATTTCGCCTAGTGCTCTGCGGGACGCTTTTGCTGACTTTATTTCTTATATATGTGAGACTTATTATGTGAAATTCGTTTATATTTGTTCTATTTTCACCAGACAAGAACCGCGATACATTGGGCCAGCGGAGTATGAAACTTTTCGGATACAGATTGACAAACTTCTTGAAGAGTATGCCCAAGGACATGACAGGGTAACCTTTTGGCCACATAAACGGATCTTTGATAGTGCTCTTTCTTTATTTGAACATGACGGAACACATCTGAATATTGTGGGATCTAAGAAATTCTTTAAATCACTACAACAGGCAGCCATATTTGCAGTGGAACAGTATTATCAAATTGTTTAAGGTTCCGGTAAGTACATTCTAATTCTTGTGGCTCTTATCGGAAATCAAGTTGATTGCCTGACAACGATGCACCCAGTTTGCCGGTCGCCGTGAAATTGATGTTATTTTAACACAATTTCAGATTTGTATCAGTCAGTTGAGCATAAACTTTCATCTCATGATTCTGATGTAATCATCGCCCCAACGGCTCGGGGGGAGTTTTTGTCACTTATAAAATGGTTTTCTTTTCTGATAATTTTCATTGTTAATGTTGTTATTCCTGACGACGGAGTTGTGAATAACAGCTATTTCATGGGCGTTTAATAGCTACATCAACCACGATTACAGTCCTAGCTTGTTATCCTAATATAATAATACGAAGCTTTCCTTGTTCATCTGGCATCTATTCATGGCGAGTACAACTATTATCGCGAGTACAGCTATTGCTTGTTCATCTTGCACCTTTTTTCATGAGTAAAGCTATTGCCTGCTCATCTCCCAAATTTTTTAACGAGTACAGCTATTGCTTGTTCACCTCACATCTTTTTCGCGAGTACAGCTATTGCTTGTGCATCTCGCACTTATGAATTGCGAGTACAGCTATTGCTTGTTCATCTCGCACCTTAAATCGCGAGTACAGCTATTGCTTGTTCATCTCGCACCTTTTATCGCGAGTACAGCTATTGCTTGTTCATCTCGCACCTTTAATTGCAAGTACAGCTATTGCTTGTTCATCTTGCACCTTTTATCCCGAGTACAGCTATTGCTTGTTCATCTCGCACCTTTAATTGCGAGTACAGCTACTGCTTGTTCATCTCGCACCTTTAATCGAGAGTACAGCTATTGCTTGTTCATCTCGCACATTTTATCGCAAGTACAGCTATTGCTTGTTCATCTCGCACCTTATATCACGAATACAGCTATTGTCAGGTCCTCTGGCACCTTTTATCAGGAGTACAGCTATTGCTTGTTCATTTCACACCTATGAATCACAAGAACAGCTATTGTGTGTTGATCTCTTACCTTTTACCACAAGTACAGCAGTAGCTTGTTCATCTGGCACATTTTATCGCGAGAACAGCTATTGCTTGTTGATCTCTCACCTAGGATTCGCGAGTACAGTTATTGACATATTATCGCGAGTACAGCTATTGCTTGTTCCTCTCCCACATATGAAGCGTTATTACAGCTATTTCTTATAAATCTTTCACACATTATGGCGAGTACAGCGATACCCTGATCAATCGCGAGTACAGCTGTTGCTTTTTCATCTCGCACATATCAACCGCGAACACCAGTTCGCACAGTAAATCACAATTACATGTCTGTTCAATCCGCGCTTTATCATCGCGAATTTAGCTATTTAGAGTTTATATTACAACAAAATCAATCATGAATACAACTTCCATCTCTGCCTGATCAAATGTGAGTATAGCTACGGGTTCAGCTAGTAACTATAATAATCACAATTACAGTTTTACTTCTTGGCATTATAGCTATTGCTCAATCATTGCGTGAGCTCTTTTCCTGATTGTTATCTCTTCCTTTATTTTACAACTCACAAAATGGCGTACACAAATGCTGTCATTGCACCTATTCTGTGCTTGTTTATATTGCAGCAAAATTATCCAGGGTACAGTTGGTGCTTGTTTATTTTGTTTTGGGCTATATATGTAAAAATTTAAAAAAAATAAAATAAAATAAAAAAAAAATAAAAATAAAAAAAAATAAAGAATAATATGAAATTTAGCCTACAGTAAGTTATTTTTGAGTTTCTAAGACTACATGTACTGGTTGAGTTTGTGTAAAATATCGCTAAATCAACTAATTTGTGCAACATGTTGTTTGGAAGTTGGTTCCTATTAATCAAGTTTGCTTGATTTTAGGGTTGAGGCATTTTTTTATTTTGCCAGATTTAACCATTCATTGTATGAACTATAGCAAAATAATCAGATAGCTTAGCTGTACTTTGCCTTTGCGTAGTCCAGTCCTGTTATCTGTAAGAAAAAAAAATAAAAAAAAAATAGTAAAACATGGCACACACTTATATAGCAGATGCAAATAAATTTCTTGTTTGCTGAACTTATTGTATTGTTTTTTCTTCTTATATCGTTTCATGAGGGTTCCACCATGTCGAAGACCAATAAACCTAAGAAGACATTATGTTCTCAGGGAACTTCCCTTACAAGGGGACGAGGTCAGGCTTCAACTACTACCAATAAAGAATCCTATAACTCTGACAGTGCAAGGGCTGGCAATTTAGTGACTATTGATGTTAATACAACGGACGTAACACAGAGTGCTTCAAACCCTAATATAGATGTGAGGGTGCTCACGGAGCAAATTACTAAAACTGTGACTAGTGCTGTCTTAAACAATTTAAGAGCCGCTGGACTTTTTGAGCGTGAGCATAACCAGGTTTCTGGTATCCCAAATCAACTCTCAAATGAACGCCAAATTTCTCCTGAAGTGGAAGGTATAAACAATTTAAGCACATTTACTTCTGAAGCTTCCTCATCATCTGCTGGGCTCAGTGGACAAACTATGTCTTTTGCTAAGTCTTCATTTAATGCCCACGTTGATGCCGCCAAATCTGGGTTCATTTCTGCGGCGATTCCTTTACATTCCAGGGTACCAATGAAGACTAAGAAAAGGATATGGAACAATGAATTTGTTGAATTGTCAACATTGTATGATGAGGAAACTGATGATGTAACCATCAGTCTGAAATCTGGAAAAATTTCTACTTCTAACTCTACAAAAAGAAAATATATGTCCATCGAACAATGGACAGATGCATTTAATGTTTATATGTCTGTTTATATGTCACAATGTCTGTGCAGACATTGTGGAGGAGGCACCCAGGTTTTAAGTGCTGGAAGGAACATAGCAGTAGATTTAACAGTTTCCTTCCTGCACAATCAAATCAACAAAACTCAAACCTTAGTGATGCCAGACAGTCAAAAAAAAACATCCCTTCCAACCCCAGTCCAGGCAGACCTCCTCAATAAATGTTTGGAGGGCTATTCAGAGGAGCAAAGATCATATTTATTTGATGGCTTTACAAATGGTCTTCGGACTTCTCAAGACAGTCACAATTCTTAAGTCTGCAATAGATAATCCAATTGTTGTGAAAGCAAAGCTTGCATCTGAATTACAGGCAGGTAGAATAGCAGGTCCTTTTCAAACTTTACCCCACCCTCATTTGAAAATTTCCCCGCTTGGTGTAGTACCCAAACGACAAGAGGGTCAATTTCGTTTGATACATCATTTATCTCACCCAAGGGCTAACGGTTTATCTGTGAACGATGGTATTCCAAAATAATATACTGCTGTTTCTTATGCAGGCATAGAAAATGCAGTTGCAATTATAAAGAAACTAGGTCATGGCTGTTTTATGGCTAAAACAGATATTAAATCAGCCTTCAGAATTTTGCCCGTCCATTGCCTAGACCATACGCTTCTCGGTTTCTCTTGGAAAGGTCAATATTACTATGACCGATGTGTCCCCATGGGCTGTGCATCTAGTTGTGCCATTTTTGAATCCTTTAGCTCTATATCAGAATGGATTGCTACCCAAAAACTAGGTTGTCATGGTGTTGTGCACATTCTGGATGATTTTCTTTTCATTGAAAAAACTCAGACGCTTTGTGAAAGGGCTTTAAGGAAATTTCTAGAATTCTGCTTAGAGGTTGGTATCCCGATAGTTTTTGAAAAAACGTTTCAGCCAAATAAGGTCATGGACTTTGTTGGCATAACTTTGAATTCTGATCAGATGGAAGCTCGCCTACCATTGGATAAAATTGCAAAGTGCCATTCACTGATTGATGGATTTCTAAATAGGAAGTCATGCAAAAAACGTGAGATGGAGTCCTTGATAGGCTATTTGAACTTTACTTGTTCTGTTGTTTTGCCAGGTAGAGCTTTCTTACGGCGATTAATTTCATCAATCATAGGGGTTAAAGAGCCTTACCATTTTGTTAAGATCTCTGCTGAAATGAAGTCTGATCTGGAAATGTGGAAAACATTTGTTGAGTCCTTCAATGGTAAGTCAATGTTCTTGCAAAACAGCTCTCTTACCAGTGACGTGTTGTCATTATTCACTGATGCTGCAGCTTCTTTTGGCTATGGGGCTATATATAGTTCAGACTGGTTTATGGCGCATTTTCCCCACAGTGCCGTACCTACAATATCACATTGTTAGAATTATACCCAATCGTTCTAGCTATTAATGTCTGGGGCCACCTTTGGAAAAACCATTGTGTGAGGTTTTATACTGACAATTTGGCATTAGTGTACATTCTAAACCAAAAAACCTCTAAAGACAAGAAAATCATGAAATTGGTAATGTTTAGTCCTGGCATGTATGAATCATAATGTTATGTTCCAAGCCAGTCATATAAGCGGTTGTAATAATGTACTTGCTGACTCCCTTTCTCGTCTGCAGGTGCAGGAATTTCAACGCCTCAGTCCATCAAGCAAGAGATATCCAACTCTGATCCCAGACAGCTTGTTGCCAGTGAACTTCTTCCAAGGCTGAATGCTTTGTGTGGCTCTGCCCTGGCTCCATCCACCTTAGATACATATCGGCGCGCTCTGGCTACTTACAGTAGATTTTCAATTGACTTTTTGGGGCAGCTATTTACTACACCCTTAACTGTTTCGCATATTTCCCTATTTGTGGCTTACCTTCAGCATAAGAAATTTGCTCCACGGTCAATTTCTACTTATTTATCAGCTCTAGGTTTTGTTCATAAAATGCAAGGTTTTACAGATCCGACATCTGCATTCCTGGTAACCAAGCTAGTGGCAGGTACATATCGTTTAAACCATAGACCGGACACCCGTTTTCCTATTTCAGTTCCTATTCTAAACAGTCTGATTGACTGTCTTGAGTGAGTTTCTTCATCAGCATATGACCATTGTCTCTTTAAGGCTATGTTCTTGTTAACTTTTAACGCGTTTGCACGTATTGGGGAAATCACTATAACAAATAACAGTACCAATGTTTTTCAACTGGCAGATATTTCTATATCATCCATCAATGGGCATCATAGTTCTGTTGCAGTTACTTTCCATCACTTTAAGCATAACTTAAGTGGTCCTCCTCATACCATCACTTTTGGTCATGTCCCTACCATTTCTTCAGCTGTTCAATCCTTACATGAATACATTGAAATGCGCGGTCGTTATAAAGGCGCATTGTTTGGTCTGGCAAACAAAAGACCGGTCACAAGACTGGTATTTGATCGACATCTTCATCGTGCTTTGTCCTTTTGTCAACTGGACAGCAAAATTTACAAGGGACATAGTTTTTGCATAGGTGCAGCCACTTTGGCTGCAGAGAATAATGTATCTGACGCGCAGATAAGGGGAATGGGTCGCTGGTCATCTAATGCTTTCCGTAAATACATTCGCAGTACCAGTCACTGATATGGAAAGACAGTATCTGGTAGCTGAAAACTCTTTGTTCCCTTGCATATATTTCTGCGTTGCCGAAATATATCACTCTGGGTCATATTTTATTTGATGAACTATGATAGCGCCTCTGCGTTGCCGAGGTTGCATGTGTTTTTATCAGTTTGTGATTGTGTAGTGATAGTGGCTCCTTGTTATGGGATATGTTTAAGTGTTAAATCATGATACAACAATGTGTGCAAAGACAAATGGTTTGACATTTCTGCGACATTTAGCGAATATTCAAGCTTTTATGCCACTATAAATGTTCTTTGTTTGTTTCTTTTTTGTTACCTTGTTTGGTTACCATCTGTATAAATCATGTTATAGCGTTAAAGAAGTTGATACTATACCACAAGACGAAGAATTTCTAAGGGTAATTGCGTTGCTGGTACCATAGGCTTTCTTTGTCTCGCATTTCATATATGCTACAAATTTCCCTACCTCTCCACTAAGCGCCATTTGGTTTGTCGTGCTATATTCTTTTTAAATTAATCACTTGTGTGATCTTTTTTTTATCTTTTTGTGGGGCAACTGTCTTTGTGTCAGCTTGCAACTGCCAGCTTGCAACTGCCACTTCGCCAGTTTTATGGACTATGTGCCCCACATAAAGTTTCAATTTTATGGATCAAGAGTAAGGCATTGGAAAAGGGAACATAATTCAGTATAGTAGATTTATGTTTGCTAGTTGATGTTGTAATTTTACATGCTTTGTGGACAACTTAATTATTTTAAGTTTTGATGTATATATGCACTTGATGTATCAACATGAACATAGTCTTAATTAGACTCTTTCACCACAATTTGTCGTATATTGTTTTTTCTTGCTGATATCAGCAAACTAGTCATTTAGAGCAGCACTTCATGGCCAGTAAAGGAATGGCATAAATAACTGTTATGTGAATAGCACTGATTTATGTAATGACTTTAATTTAATTGTCAATATATTTATAACCTTTAAGAGTGCCTCACGCACTGGTTAAAGAGAAATCGATATCCTGTTTGGAGCCCCAGCAGACTGGCAGTTACTACGGTAATATCGAGTTTTGTGTATTTGGGACTAGGTCAAACAGTTTTATACACTTAGCGAGCAAGCTTGGACGCTGTTTTAAGCTTAAATTTTATTTGTTTCCCACCTGCCTCCCCATCACTTCCATCTGGTTTGCTGATTAGGCATAGTTTCTTGTATTGTTGCCTTTATTGTACAGATTAAGATTATTCATACTTTTCCTTTTTAAGTGTGCTTGAAGTTTTTATGCTTTGCTGAGCTATGTTTTCCTATAACTTAATAATCATGTCCAACATAATGATTCAAATTTATGATAGAGTAAGACATTGAAACAGGGAACATATTTCAGTATAGTGGATTTATATTTACTAGTTGGACTATGTGCACTTGATGTATCAACATGAACATAGTCTTAATTAGACTCTTTCACCACAATTTGTTGTATATTGTTTTTCTTGCCGATATCAGCAAACTAGTCATTTAGAGCAGCACTTCATGGCCAGTAAAGGAATGGCATATATATATATAGAGGCAAAATATTTACAGCATCTATCGGCTCAGTTGATTCACTATATCCCTTCGTATTTATCTACTGTCTGAATCTGCATCAGTTTCTGATCCTGTGTAGCTCGAAAGCAATGATGTTTGTGAAATTATATTTCCGCACTTCTGATATTTATCTAATTTCACTTGTATCCTTGGATCCATCAGGCTTTCACTTGCGAACAAAATAGATGCCATCCATTGAAAAAGAACCAATATATGACGTGTACTGCATCAGTCGTCGTCAATATCAGCGCTTCCTGAACATCCTTTTTTGGGGATGTCTCAGTGGCGCAGTTGGTAGCGTTGATGTCTGGTGTAGTGCTAGGCGGTGTTGCCGAGGTCGTGGGTTCGAATCTCGCTAGAGGCAAAATATTTACAGCATCTATCGGCTCAGTTGATTCACTATATCCCTTCGTATTTATCTACTGTCTGAATCTGCATCAGTTTCTGATCCTGTGTAGCTCGAAAGCAATGATGTTTGTGAAATTATATTTCCGCACTTCTGATATTTATCTAATTTCACTTGTATCCTTGGATCCATCAGGCTTTCACTTGCGAACAAAATAGATGCCATCCATTGAAAAAGAACCAATATATGACGTGTACTGCATCAGTCGTCGTCAATATCAGCGCTTCCTGAACATCCTTTTTTGGGGATGTCTCAGTGGCGCAGTTGGTAGCGTTGATGTCTGGTGTAGTGCTAGGCGGTGTTGCCGAGGTCGTGGGTTCGAATCTCGCTAGAGGCAAAATATTTACAGCATCTATCGGCTCAGTTGATTCACTATATCCCTTCGTATATATATATATATATATATATATATATATATATATATAGTATTAAAAAAGTCCAATAGAATGCACAATTTTTTTATTTTATATGGCTAACCGGTTTCATATATATATACGAGGGATGATCCAAAAGTTCTGATCGTTACCCTGTAGCTTTGTCCAGAGACATTTTTTGAGAGGCATACCATGCACCATTCAAACGAACAAGTGTTGACCTTTATAATGATGCTAGTATTTTCTCGCTGTACTGTTTCGTTTAATAAATACAGCACAATATATATGGTCCACTCCATATCACTGGCCTGTTTTCATGTTATAGAATTATAATAGAATTTGAATCAGAATCGTTCAAGCCCCGCATCCTTAAAACTACAAAGTAAAACTGCACTGTTTTTTTAGTTTTTGTTACTTATAATGTCAATTCAAATGTAAGAATGGCGACATGTTTTGTTGATTCAATATTTAAAGCACAATGGGCAATTCTTATGACGTCATTGAAATTGACAACTACGTCATTTTGAGTACATTGCAGAAATTATATTTCGGAGAATATTCAATTTTTGTCTATCGATTTGGACTAAGAACATGTCAACCCTAATATCGGCAAAATATTTAACACCAATATTATTTTGATTACAAAATATCTTAATTTTAATTGGAATATTGTAAAACCTTTAATTTTTAATTAATAAAATGATTGATTTTAAATAAGAATTTTCAAATTGTTATTGGTTTCAGACCGATGCTTTGTTCTCAATTTAATCCCATATTGCATCATTTTACGATATAGTGCGCATTTCGACAACTGATTGGGTTTTGTTTTTTAGATATACACATGCAAATCTGTGTCCCTCAAAATATTGACCTTATTTGTGGACATGTTTTAAATTTCTAATGTGGGCTACTATCAGTCTCCGACGATAAGGATTATTCGTAATTGCTTTAAACATAAGTCAGCTCATCTAAGATTGCCTAAAATCTTCTTTTACTTTTAAAGGAGCTGTTTTTACTGAAGTATGGGCCAGTCTAAACTTCAAGTGGTCCTAAATTTGATAATAGCTGGCAGTTGCATAGCCATACATTTAAGGGCCTAGCTATCTGAGATCATATAGAAACTTCACCATATATACAGGACATATTGACTTCTGTATGAACATTGTGCAGCCATAAATATGAAATGCTGAGACTGCCTGTCTAAATTGTGAGGTCTTTTTATGCACAGTCAGCCTGACAGGTCAGTTATATATATATATATATACCAGCTTTTGAACAGTAGAGTATGATTCAACGTCGAGTAAACCACGTGTTAATAGAAGCAATTAAGAAAGGAAAGAATACGCTTCCCAAAGGCCACATAATCTTTCCTTTAAGAATATGAATTGAAAATACTTTTAAAGGGCATTAATTCAGATACAGTCATGTTTCACCATATTCTGATGCCACGAATAGTATGTGTTTTACAGTATTCTTCCATCTCATTTCTGACAATATAGTTTGAAGGTTCCACATGCACGGATCCAGAGGGGAGACTCGGGGTCAATACCCCCTGAAAAATCTTAAAAAAGTTTTTTTTTAGCAATACTTGCCTGGATGGCCTGAAAAATCACAAAACTACCGAGCCAGCATTCATTGTTAGGCGATATTCGCCCGCCAGCAAAAAGCCATTCAAATGTCATTTACTGTTCATTCACGATATCTTGACTCAAAGAAACCGTTAGGTGGATTTTACCATTACATCATTATAGGGTAGCTTCTTCTTCATGTTCTAGATAAATATAGTATTAAGTCATTTCCAATCAATATGAGCTGATGAGTGGTGTAGATGATAGCGTATAGAACTACCAATCATATTTGGTTGCATGTTGTGCGCTTATAGTGTTCGAGTTCTATGAATCCTTTTTTCCGTTTTGTCATTCGTATCTCAGTCTCATTTATGATTTTAATGCTCAAATATGCTTTCACTCACATTTCTTTCACTGCGCAAACTTCTCTTGGCTGTAGAATATATCCAATAGGAATGCTATTCGATCGCAAACCAGACAAATTGCTGTCACGGACCTTATTAAGGACCTGTGTTGCTGCGCATGTTATTTTTAAAAAGTACGCAAAGAAGAAGCAAGCTGACTGGCAAATCTAACAATTCGTAATCGCGCATCAAAGCTGAGTTGAAGAAGGTGATCACCATGAAGCGATGAGATGGAGCCTGGCGACTTTGACAAGTGCAAATATGTATAAATTGTAAAATCACACAAACAAGACACCAAACTTTATATATGGAAAAAACGATCATTGATGTTGGGTTTCGAACCACTATATCTTCATTATTCTTCAAAAAGAGGATATAACCAACGTGTATGTGCGCCCTACCGATTGAACCACGGCGCCATTTAGAATTTCAGTGTGATATAAACTGGTTTGTTATAATTATACCGTTAATATACATCAAACCTCATGTTTCCTTATTTTCAATAGTTCAGTCCACCGTTAACGGTATCATTAAGCCAAGATATCGTGAATGAACAGTAGCTGATGGGCCGATGATGGCCCGCTTATAGTGGTATTTGTTTGGATCTTCTCCTCTCTAAAAAAGCAATAAAAACGTTGTCAAATAGGATCCCCTCTGGCAAAACTTTTGAGACCTGCGCATGTTTCATTATATATTTCAAGAGGCAGAAGATTTGAAATTCAATCTTATTAAAGCCGCGACAGGAGGAAACCAACAAAGTGGCTGTACATTATGAGAATTCTCCAATTGGCCTATATATAAGCTCAGTCTGATCAGACTATTTGCTGTCTGCATGAAGAAAGCCATGCAGGGATCCAGAGGGGGAGGGGGTCCGGACCCCACTAAAAATAACAAAAATATAGGGTTCTTAGCAATACTTGTCTGGATCCAAAGTTAATCGCAAAGTTACCAAGCCAGCATTCAATGTTGGACCGTCATCGGCACGCCATTGAAACACTGTTTAAACAGCATTCCGCTGACGGGCAGATCATGGCCTGCTTTAAGTGGTATTTTGATCCTATCTACTCTCATCAACCCCCTCCCCCCCCCCCAAGAAACAACGTCAGAGTTTGATCCCCTCGGATAAAATTTTCTGGGTCCGCACTTGAAAGCTTTTGTCCTTAATAACCCATAGATTGATCAGACTGGGCGGATGCCTAGGCTCATTTGAGCTCAATGCACCTTTACCTTAACCCTTAAAGCGTCAATCACAACTGCAGCAGAAGACGTATTTTGTGACATCTTACCCAATTTTAAACAAAATAAGGCATGATATTAAATGAGAATCGTCTGCCAGCAGACGATTCTCATAAAATATTGCCTTATTTTTTATTTTTGAAAAATCAGCAAACTTTGCAATTGTCGTCTGCTGCAAATTTTAGATGGTGCTTTTAAGGGTTAAAGTTTTTACATACCTTCCAGCCAAAGGTAAAGAAGTGTAGGATGTAGTCTAGAACTGTCGCGGTTTCCAAATCTCCACCATTCACGTTCATAGCTTGAACAAACTGCTGACCCCATGTAGCCCTATAAACTCGCATGGCGTCCAAATTAGCATTTGTAAGATTAGCTATGCGACTAACAAAACCATCAAAGTCTGTAAAATAAAATTATTTTTAAACATGTAAAAATACGCTAAATTATCATAGTTATACAATCATTTGTATTTCAATTATGACTGAAATAATCAATTATATGAATGTTGCTTCAAACTGAAGAGGGAAACTTTTGGTATGAGCCTTGTTGATGACTTATTTGAACTATGTTGTATGTCATGTCTGACAAACAAACTTCCAGATCAGCATATGCATATAAACATTCTGGTCAATACTAATATTTGCACAATTTACAATGTTCTAGTAATCCATTACTGTTGTGATTTTCCTGGCAGAAAAGAGCATTTTGTCTAATAAGGTATCAATGGATATGCCCTGCAATATTAATTTTGTTGTGTTGTTTTTTTTGTGTGTTTTTTTAATCCTTATTTTCAGTAACATAATTATGTTGTTCGTACACATTGTGTACCTACAACAGAAATGAGTTTTTCACCATGGGTTCTTTTTTTATCAAATTCTCAACTACCTTCATTGTTTCAGTGGAATAGACAAAATGTCAAATATGCTCTTAAAAGGATATCCTTTGGAAGCAAAGAATGCATCAAAGAATTGAAACCAGAGTGTGCATATCTCTAGGCCAGACTAGCTAGTTTCGGCCATGTAGGCCTCATCAGTGACCCTCTAATAGTTTCAAAGTTCAACAATGAAACCCATGATCCAAAAAGACAAGAAAATAAAGTCTACACTATAGTAAACGCCAGTGAGACGTTTGACAAAGCACCCAGATGACAATAACAAACTTTGTGACGTTTTATCATAAGATGTTTCCTCCGAATATATTTTGCTTAATTGGTAGTTGCGATGTTTGTGGTTGTAAAGTTCGAGGGTCCACAAGATTAAAGAAAAGAATGTAGGTACAGGGTGATCCAAAATATCTGATACCATTTTGGCATCATACATTTTTCGATTTAAAATATCAATATGCCTACTAAAACTAGAGATTTTCAAGTTTTATTGTACAGTAAAGTCATTTTAATTGACAAAGACATAATAATGAATTTCACCAATCAAGATTTACACCAATATGTAATGTGACGTCCATTTTGCGCTTAAATGACGTCAAGTCTCTTTTTTTTAAAATTACCACTGTTGTTGTGTTGAAATCTATTTACGAACCGATTTACTTGAAGTTTTGTGACCATGTTACCTTCAGAATATTTTTCTGCGTCACTCGTATGACAATAACATGAGGTTGTGTCGAACAAAGAGCTTAACTACTTCTGCAACCTTCTGATTTGACGTCACCATCTTGAAAACTAACCCAGATATGATGACGTCGGCTGTGACGTTATAATATCATCGTATTCAAATACTCTTGATGTGGGAAAAAACGTGTGACATTTCACTTTACAAAGGTATACACCATAAAGTTATCATGTTAGTGGGTATTTATCTATCTCAAAACAGCTTCATATATTTTGAACCACCCTGTAGAGCATGTATCTCGATTTCTCTCCCTACATGTGTATTTAATACTGACCGTCGTCATTGATAATAGTGACAACTGTTCTGTTGAGTCTACCAGTTTTTGATCCCTCTGTGACAGCTTCTAGAATAACTTCGAAGTTCTCTTCCTTTTCGATTTCCTGAAAAAGAAGCAACAACAGTTGACCCTTTATGCACTAATAGATTTATTCCTTCTGAGTTGATCACATACACTTGGGCTGGTCCATTGTATCTTTGAGGGGTCACAGGTTATAATTTCCAATAAAAATTACATTTCTCTGAAAGTAGTTTTTGTCTTAGCAAACAGTGTAGACCCTGATGCATAATGTGGCATTTTTTCTGGGTTTTCATTGTTTGCCAAAGCACGCATTTAGGCATCATTAAATATACAAAGAGTTAATCTCACATTGTTGATGATCCACGCATCCCTTATTTACAGGATTTTTATCAAACAATGGGATATGTAGGTGAAACACCAGTTATGCTCACAAGTGGCATCATGGTATACTGTAGCTTGTAAAGTTGTGATACAGGCCCTAAACCTACTGTCATACTGATGATGCACTTCTACTCATAGCATCGTGAAATTATACTACTGTCATAGTATTACCACACTGATACCGTTGTCACCAAGGAAGGTCACCAAGGAAGGTGCCCATACAAATTGTAAAACCCATGTAGGTGAATATACCCTAAAAAGGATAATGAAAAAAAAAAGTGCAGACAAGGTTAATACATCAAAGCCATTCAATTAGGACCCACACTAGTTCATATGGGCCAAACCACAGGTTAAACTAGTCTTTCTGGAAAATTTTCATGCAGCAAGACTAGGTTTTACACTTTCCCCGAGAACAAATTTTGCAAGATACCTACATGCTAACAATTTCAAATTTGATCTCAGTCGATTAAATTGCGTGAAATATGTTCAACAATGACGTGTTTAATATTTAAGCGTGCAGCTTAAGTAAGAAAGACAGTAAAGATCAGGAACCAATACAGTCAAGTACCACACCTGACACAGGATACCATATGGGAAGGTAATCTTTTCCAAATCCTGTCTTCGTTCGTTTGCGCAGTCTGATCAGCGCCTTTGGTATCGTTTATCATAAAGTATGATATTAATACTTTCTACAAGCAAAATATCATTTTTCTAGCTAGTCTCTGTAACTAAGGAGACTAGTTTCTGTCTCTTTTTGTTGGAAACCCCAAAGACAGGTTTTGTTGCAGCACGGCCCATATATACATAATTCGTTGTCATAGAAACTCTACTTACCAAATCATCCTTAATAATAATTTCAATATCTTTTTCACATTCTCCATGTGCAAAAGAGATTTCTCCTTCTGTATTTTCAAAATCTTTTCCACCAATTGCTGTTATATCCTTTGTTCTCCATCTGCACTTCAAAACACCATCAGCCCCATTTCTCCGAACAACAGGAACCTTTGCAATACCACAACTCTCCTTATACATAAAGCTAGGTTTTTCAAATTCAATTGTTCCAGGCTCTGCAAGACATCAATTATCCCATTACGTTAGCAAAAGCATTTTTAAATATCTGCGATACGTAGGAAATTCACAAGACAACAGGTCTTGTCTAAAACATGTAGCTTATGATTTGGATAGATGGAAAATACACGAATAATGTATGGGGGAAAATACACGCATAACGTCTGGACTGGTCTAGATCCAAGCTGTTTGACACTCTCGTGACATTCCTGTAAAAATGACTTTGAAAATAATAAGCAGACGAACAAAAGCCTGTAAAAGTACCCAGAAGACAAAGAGGCGAAGGGTTTGAGACAAGGTGCAATAAAAGAAAAATAGGCACAAATGATTGCATTTAAAAGCACCAAACCAGCAAGGGGCATTGAAGAAATATTACGCTCCTTCAAACAAATTTGAGGAATAGGGCAATGGAGAGCAGTTTTGAAGATAATGTAAGAATCCATCATGAGTGTGATAGTGGGATAGAAACTTCCGCCCCATGACTCACCGTTTTACATCATGAGACTACTTGAGTAATGAACGGTGATCCACAGGGACTGATTTTTCTATCCCATCCTCTCACAAATAATGAATTCTTATTTTGCCCCACCCCTGCCTTCATTGAAGTTCGTGAATACACGTAGATGCAACTTTATTGCCATGATGATGTCACCTTGTCACTTGACAACAACGTGCGCAAACACCACATGTGACAGGTTGGAACAAATACATGCAACATGAAAATGGTAAGAATTCTCTTCCACACTGAAATCTCGGATAAGCTTATTCATTGTGCAATAATAGTGGCCCCATAATAAATAAAAGGGTTACAAATCATATGAGGAACATAGAACATTGAATTGTTTTGGTGATATGTAAAATACCTTTAAAAGACAAACAAGAAAGCTGGTATCCAACGTTCTGTTGGGCCTGATCTGTGTCCAAAATAGTAAGGGAGTATGATCAGGAAATACCACAATCACAAACTGCAAACAACCCCGTTGCACCGCGAGGAAGAGCCGCTCAACCATCACAAGACACCAGGAAGACAAATTAAGCAAAGCAATTATCTCTCTCTGCCCCATCAAGATGATTGCAATACTAGAATGGACATAAAGTAACATAAAACAAAACATACAAAACTGATTGCAAAGCTCATCAGCATACGACAAATTTCGCTGCTACGTGTAGCAGGCAAAGTATTAGGAAAAGACTAGATATTGTATGAGAATGGTTAGAATTAATAGAACTCACCGTCATCATTCAAAATAGTAACTTGAGTGATAGCTCGTCCACCAATTTTCCCTGGTTGGTCACTTTCCATGCTCAGTTTCACAAAGAATACCTCATCAGGTTCCCAGATGTTATCATCAACTATATCAATCACTAAATCTTGGGATGTCTGCTTTGGCTCAAACACCATCGTCTTTTTTACTGGAATGTAGTCTGACTTGGCTTCTGCTGTCCCATCACATGTCTCAACTCTAAATAAATCATAATACACCGTAATCCTTTAACTCTTTTTAGAAAGCTTTCATAAACCCACATAAAATAAAGTTAGGATGATACATTGTATATATGGGGTGAAAAATTTTAATTTCCTTTCTTTAAAGATCGATTTTGTTATATCAAACAGTGCTTGCCCTGATGAAATATTCACTGTTTGCCAAAAAGTGTGTGTGTACATGTTGATAGGTTTCGGGTCTACAAAGGACTCATGTAAAGCTTAGACATAAGCAAACAATATAAACCCAGACCCAATGCTACAAAACCAGAAACAACTTGACATCGTTCACCTTTACTATTAATTTCGTGGTTTTAGAAAATGTCAAGCTTATGTAAACTGGGACATAAGCAAAAAATATTTTACCAAGACACGATGCAGCAAAACTAATATTAATTTGATGGTTTCAACCAACAACCCCTTATAATTATGACAAGAGGATCCGACTCTATGAGGTTGTATCACTCAGCTGAGCTGCTGACTTCGTGGCTTCAGAGTATTTCAAGCTTATATGGACTGTGGCATAAGCAAACAATATATACCCAGAGGCTTGCTGCAATTCAAGGAATAATTTGACATTTTCACCCAGCAACCTCTTATTATGACAAGAGGCTGCTCAGACTTATTGAGTCTATACAGCTCACAGCCTTATAACTTTGTGATTTCAAGGAAGATAAAAAATGATTTTATTATGAGACTATCAGGGACTTGTCAGATGATGTGATCAAATATTTGAGAGTATAAAATATTGCACTATATTGGTACAACCCCTAAAACTTAAGAAAGGTAAGAGAACCTAAAAGATGTGTTTCAGGGTGTACCCTATAATTATACTTATGATAAAAACTAAAATACCGACAAATTTAGAATAAATTTTTGCTTTAAGTCTTTCAGATGTTGTGTTTATCGTGCTAATAAATGTAAAATTGCCAACAAATGTTGGCATTTTAACATTAATGAACAAGAATAAATTTTATGCTCAGCTGAGTTGAACATGGAAAAAGTTTTATAACCTCGGTGCCAGGACCAAACACAAGGCCAAACTCAATAAAAAATGATTTATTGTGCCCAACAAATTTATCACGTCAGCTTGAATATTCAACCACCCCAATATAACGAAAATAAGCAGTATAAATGGTGGCAAAATTCAAAATAACTTACTTGAAGATTATTCGTTTGCTCATATTTCCACGTCGACGGATTGTTACTGCGACTCTACCATCTTTTTCTAGAACAGCTACAGATGCAGCAGCAAATTCAACTATGGCTAGGTCGGATTTTTCTTCTCTATGAAACAGTGGTTCATCGGAGTCGTCCATGCTGTCTGCCACCAGCATAGTCTCTAACAGCTAAAGCGAAATTCAATGATCTAGATATAAGCATACTGTTAGCTATGTGGACGGAATTTCAAAAATCAATATTGGCCTTGAGGTTCAGAAACTTTTCTCATGCTCAACTCAGCTGAGCATTTAATATATCTGCTCAAAACATTTATGAGCATGATTAATACAAAACCTGAGAGTTTGAAAGCAAGAGAGAACTATATGTCTATGTGTTTCAGCATTTTAGTTTTATAAGCATTTGAAATGTCATTCTCATAAAAAAAAATAAAAAAATAAAAAAAAATGTCATTCTCAGCTGTGTTCAGCATTAAAACATTTTCAAATATACGGTACTAAAGAACTCAGGTTAGTCTGTACACACATAGCAATGCTTAAAGAGGTTAATATTTGAGCAATAATACTGGTACCACTCATTTTGACTCTCTCCACGGGTCATACTGGGAAGATCAAAAGGACAGTCATAATGAGGTGATTATGACTTCCTTACATGGGGCAATAAAGTGGTCTTATGAAGGGATTAGATAATTTATGATGAAATATTGATCTTTATCTGAGTGAAAGAAATTGCGTTGTATACAGGTAAGTTCCTTCTTGAGGCCCCATTAATTTTGTGAGATACTGAAACTGGAAACTGTCCCTTATCAGTTAATCCTTTAATGACCTCTATTGGACAGTAATATATGTCTTTAAAGACATTCGCGGATTCAGAGGGGGACAGAGGGTCCGGACCCCCTCCTAAAAATAAAAAAAAATATAGGGTTTCTTAGCAATACTTGTTTGGATCACCTGAAATATCAAAACCCTACATAGCCAGCATTCAATGTTGGGCAATCATCAGCCCGCCAGAGAACCGCCGCTTTCGCTGGCTGGCAGATGATGTCATGCTTTTAGTGGTATTTGGATCATCTCTCCCCTCATCAACTAAAAATCCGAATTTGGACCCCCTCTGACAAAACTTTCTAGATCAGTGCATAAGAGAAGCATTAACACAAGACTGCGTATCCATACAAGCTACAGTTATATTCTCAAGATTCTAGTTAGTCTATATAGCTCAGATCATTTGACACGTTTTGGTTCCAAACAGTGAACTCATATTCTCGCGACAAAGCTCAACAAACGTGCCAGTTCGTTTACAGATTGTTGTCACCCTCGACGCCCCCCTCCCCCACCCCACGATGAAGTCGGAGAGATATAGTTTTAGCGTCGCCCTTGCATCCCTCCGTCCATCCATCCATCCATCAGGAACCATATCTCAGTACCTAATGGTCAGATTTGATACATTCTGGGTATAAATGATTAGTACGATGGATAGTTGATATCCTATATTGTTAGTCTAAATCGATTAATTAACACTTATGTCAGTAATTCAATTGACTTGGTATATTGGCTATTTGTGTAATGAACTTCACATTTCTCCAAACTATTATCTCGTATATCTAATAGCTTCTCAATATAGATGGACCATAACTGCCCAGTGCATGTAGATAAGCACAACAGTCTCAAAGATTTTACACCCTTAGGCGGCGTCGATGGTCATTTTTAATTGTTGCACTAACTGAGCCAGCTTTCAATGCTTTAACGAAAATTATGCATGCAGAGAGATAAAACATATCAAACGGGATTTTAGTTTAAAGGCATGGGTCCAATTTCCTTTGTTGAACTTAGAAGTGGGACTAGGCCAACAATTAACTGTTCAGAATATGGTCATGCTGCATGTCAAATTTAAGGAAATAAAGTACACAACAACATACATGCAAACATATTGCCGCTATATGCACACTCGACCCATGGATTCGGGTCAAAAGGTCAAAATGTGGCATATAGCAAAATGCAAGCAAAATATTTGACCTTACACACGCCCTGGCCTCTTGGTTTGGGTTTTAAGGTCGAATATCCAAATTGTGCACTTTTTCTCTAAATTAACCCTTCGTTGTGGGGGGGGGGGGGTAAATAGACATTGCTTTGTTTTTATTATGCTCTATTCGCAGACTGCTTAAAAAGCAGTATGCATCCTCATTATATTGCTTTTTAAGAAGTGATCTGATCTGGATGACCTCTATTTACAGCGAAGAGCAAAGTTGGTAGAGTGCCACAACTTGTGACCTATGGGTATCTGGCTCAAATCCCATCGTCGGTGCGGTAGTGTATCCTTGAGCAAGACACTTTAGCCTATGTGCTTGTTAGTACTGGTTCTATTCAGAAAAAAACATCTTCATCAATTGTACAAATAAAACAACACTTATTTCTAGAAAAGGATATATCTTGATTCCGCTAGACATATTGAACGACAATTTAGAAGTCTGTCATAGCTAAAGTATACCTCAGTTTAATGTTACTTACCTCTTTCGTATGTTCATCAAGCTGTGGGTCGAGTTTTGCAGCACCAGTCATTTGCTTAATTGCGTTTCTTCTGTACCATCCCCTGGAGTGTGGCATCTCTTTGTTCATAACGTGGGCCACAATGGCAGCAAAATCCTTCTCGTTACAGCCTTTCTCATGCTTCATTTTCTACGAGAAATATAATAGTAACTCAGTAAGCATGTTTATAAAAGGGGCCAGCCATCGTCCCACCAGTGAAACGCCATTTGAATGGTAAAATTTGAATGGCGTTTCACTGGTGGGCAGTGGTCTGAATTGTATGCTGGCCTGGTTAAAGCTTACAAACAAACTTTTACAGTGCTACAGTTACACAAAGAGTAACTTCCCAGCTAGCATATAACTGTGGGCAGCCAACGGCCCGCTAGTGATACGCCATTGAATGGCGTATCGCTGGCGGGCCCTTGGTGGCCCGACGATGTGTGCTAGATTGGTATAGCATTAATCGTCTTGAAACCAGCTTTGTTTGTAGCACTATGATATGGGAATACTGTCACAGGGAGCAGATTTCCATTATTTGAAAATTTATGAAACATGGCATTGTATTGTACCAAATCACAGTGATACAAATGTATATGAATTCTGGCAAACATCCAACAAACTGACATTTTGGCTATCACACAATTCTCATGGTTCTAAGCCATATTGGCTGATAATATTAAAATCCCGCCAACTGATTGGCTGGTGATTGCACCATCAGGTGGCGCTGCTGTCGACGGTCTGAATCATGTGACTTGGTGGTTTATAGTGTCAGCCAGAGGATTTGAAACTCTATAGTTTTGGGTATAGTTAAGAATTTATTTTTGATTGGTAGGTATTATTTTATGGACTAAATGTTTTGTAAATATGGCAATTAAGACTGCACAATACTACATTACTTAACAAGCTTTAGGTATACAGTAAAACCTGTAGGCCAATGGGAGCATTCTGCAATACGTTTGACCTTCATTAAGATACCATTTGTCATTAAGATTTTTGTTTTGTATATTTTTGAGTGGCCGTTTTACACAGGTTTTACTGTATCAGCAATGTTCCCTTTTTTAGCTTATACCTACCCGAACGAACTTCAGAACCAATCTTTTGTCTGCCTGAATTTCAACACCCTCTGGGATTTTCTCCCCTTTTAAAACAGCGTCTGACAAAATAGAATCACAAATCGTTATATATTTGAGCATGCAATGTAGTAGACAGCTATTTGACTATTGCATATAAGCATTGACCATCCGTGGCACTAAACAACCTTCACGGAACAGTGTATTAATTTAAATGTTTGCTGTTCGCATTTATCATGACGACACATGTGTTTTCTCAATGCATTGCTGATTTTAGACACCTAATAAGCTAGTGGATGATGGATTAATAAACTATTTTGCTTAATTACTTTGCATAAAAGTATGTTTGAAGCGAACACATAGTTTTTCCTCAAGCAAGCTTAACACAATAGTTAAATGTAGCATTAATACGAATCGGGATCATCTCGTCCGCTACTAATGCAAAGTTGGAATCGAACATATTTAGTTGGTGTTGTGCTGATATACCTGCCCTGGGGTTTTCTTTTACTACTTTTAAATATAATTGTGTTAATTTGCCATAATATTCCACCAATCTGTAAAAGATAGCTACTGGTTGTCAGAAATTCAATAAGCAAGTTAATTACAAATAATGTGTATGCGATAAGTACCCCAATATGAACTGACTCAAACAGTTATAAACGAACACCTGAGGCTTTCAAAGTTTGCGATATGCGTGCGTCATTATAATACAATAAAAAATCAGATCTTGCTTTTACAATTTATTGCCAATAACCATGCGAAATTTCATTTAAATTTAAGCAATTTTAATGTTATAACAATAGGGATAAAATGTTATTCATCAAAATGCAAAGTCGCATATTATATCGAAAATCGTTGTGATCTCACTCGGTGGGTTGGGAGCGCAGTGGCTCAGTGGTAGAGTGCTTGACTCGAGACCGAGGGCCCGCGGGTTCGAGCCTCACCGGCGTCACTGCGTTGTGGTCCTAGAGCAAGACACAGTTATCCTAGCTTAGTACTGGTTCAACCCAGGAAGACCCGTCCCTGTTAAACTGAAAGATTGTTGATGGGACGTAAAGAATCAAATCAAACAAAATCTCACTCGGGCTGTTACAGCTACATGTTCATGTATGAATTTCGAGAAATTCCGTCCTTTTCATGAGATAAATGTTCCTTGCCTTAATTCTTGCAAATCAGAGAAAGAATACTCATTATTGTCAAAACTGAACCAAAACACTGCGCTCAAATTCCTTGTTCTATTGACACAGGTTTAAATAAACAAAAAAGTCAGTGTAAAATGTAAATGTTTTCTTACCCCTCCGTTTTACCATATGTTTTAGGTGCTCAAAAGAACCGTCTTATTGAGACGGTTCTTTTGAGTACCCACAACATATGTTTTGGTTGAGAAATAAGAAAATTAAATTTAAGTTACGCACTCTTAACTAAAGTCATGTATTGATGAACTCTGTGACTTTTATTTTGATGGATGTCATGTTAGACTGACTTATTATCACATTTTTACTTAATCTAAATGAAATTTCGGAAGATGTAAAAGCCAGACATGAATTAAATAATTGAGCCGTGTCACGTGATTTCCAATAATGTGGCATTTTGATAAGTGTAGACTCAGACAAGCCAGTGCAGCATTCTTTTAAGCTCAGAAACTTCAAATTATGTTCAGTCAGTAGCTTAACACTCTCAGAATATCGAAGCGACTAGCAAACGCTTTGCTGGTCGCACAAACCACATTGTTTGAAATATCATGTCGCGGCTCATATTATAACTATATTCAAATGGCGCAATTATATTGATTATCTGTAAATTTGCTTGAGTATATAAGGGATAATACTAGAAAGCGAAACCTCTGTGTTACTGTCAAATATATGCACAATCAAAAAACAATATCAGAGCGAAGTATCACAATATGAGAAAACCAGAAACAGAAAAATACCAGAATCAGAGAAATATCTAATTCAGATAACTACCACAAGCAGGAACTACCACACACACAATCAGAGAAATGACATACTACCAGAAAACTGCCACAATCAGAACACTACCACACAAAATAAGATATATCATATAATCAGACAGAAAACAATCACACAAAATCAGAGAAATGTATATCATATAATTAGAGAAATGACACGAACAGATAGAAAACAGTTTAGTCAAATTAAATATAAGTTAAAGAAAACGGATTAATGTGAGAGTATGACAGTTGAAGCTAAAGAAAACCACAAATTGAACCACGTTGGGCCTGATAAAGATAAAATCGCCTGATGTCTGAATTAAAATTGTGCAATTAAGGATGATGATGTCTTATTGTCCCGTTACCCTATGTTTTCACTAACAAGCAATGGACAACTAGATGAGTTGAATTCCAAAGAGTATTGGGGGCGGGTATAAATCAAATCATCTTAAAAAGCTGGGCTCTATTATAGCTTGATGTATAAGTGTTGCCAATATAACACTGTACAAAACTTGTAAGTGAGTATGGTCAGGAAATGCCACAATCGCACACTGCAGACCAACTCACAGCAACGTGAGGGAGAGCCATAGAACACTAACAGTCACAAGACACCAGGAAGACAATAAAAGTAAAGCAACTAGATCCCCCTTCTAGATGATTGCAAAACTAGAAAGGAAACCAGGCACTGCATAACAAAACACAGAACTCCCATAAACACCTGGTGCAATCATAAACAATGAATCAGTAACAACTGAACCACCGCCTTAGTAGAATCAGCAGCCTATGCCACTGAGAGTGTGGGGGACTTAAATGAATTTAATGATATCTAATCTTTGCCATATATTCTGTTAATGTTGAAACATAAATAGTGCTTAGCTCGTATGGAGATTTCCTAACTTATGCTACAATGTATCATCACAGAGAAACAACCTAGTCAATTGACACACTATGATGAAACAAAGAAACGAGCCCACTATTCTAAGACAGTCAGTGCTAACGAAGCCCTCAAGTTGAGCCACTGTGAGCCAGGCCAAAGACAACATACGGATTACAGATTTACGCCAGGGCTGTCATTGAGCATGAGGCCTGATCCACCGTCGTGCAAACCGTGATTGTTTTTTTAAATTGATTACTACAATTAGGCTTTCCAAAAAGTATTTTGAATTTATAAACTAAATCTCCCATAAAAACTCCGTCAACACAGACCGTTTTCGATAAAAGTAAGAAAATGCTAGACACCGATAGTTGGAGTCATTGTTGAAAACAAAGTGGGCATTACGACTAGTAGTACAACCTAGGCTAGATGCCGTATGTTTCGTAATTGTTATAAAATGATTTGTCCGCCTGTACGTGGACATAATCTACCTGCGTTAGCTATTTATTTATATATTTATTTATCTTTATTTAAAGAGGACAGCACATTTAGCGATCAACGCTAGTCTACCATGCGTCCCTCTAAAACATATATACATATATACACAAGTTAAACATATGATAAAACATAGAACATGTTAAGTATAAACGAGCGTATAAAACATTTGGCAGCATTTGGTAATGTTAATACACCTAGGCGTAAAAACTGGTAAATGAGCATTAAAGTTTATGAAAATGATTTAAAACTCCATAGTAAAAGTTAAAATCATTCATTAAACATAAAGTGTTTGACTTGCGTCTTAAAATGTAAAAGTTAAAATCATTCATTAAACATAAACTGTTTGACTTGCGTCTTAAAACAATTCAAGGAGGATGCTTTTTTGGTAACCTCAGGTAGCTGATTCCACAATCGTGGTGCAGTACATGAGAACGAGCCATCAAATATGGCTGTTTTCGATCTGGGTACCGCTAAAGAGCCGTTTGAAGTTGACCTTAGTGCTCGGTTATGCGTTTGTGACATAGGAATAAGTAGTTCAGTTATATATAAAGGCGTGAGATTATTTAGCGCCTTATGTGTAAGCACAGCCTTATTATAGCTATGTCGTTTTTCTATGGTTGGCCATCCTAAAGCGTTGAACATATCGGAAGAAGCAGTATCGTAAGGTGCATTTAAAATAATTCGTGCTGCTCGTTTTTGAAGTTTTGATAGTCTTTCTAAATTACTTCTTGACGTGGTACCGCAGGTACTTGAGCCATAGTCAATTAACGGTAGAATATACCCTTGATAGAACATTTTGGGCTTCAGTTGGGATATATGTGGAAAGTTGCCTCAGTAGTGAAATTTTTGATGAGATATTAGCGCAAAGGTGGTCAATATGATCTGTCCAGCGAAGATTTTCGTCAATGTAGATACCAAGTAATTTCTGTTTTTTAACATCTTTAATTTTATTGCCATCAATGCAAATGTTTAAAGGTAGAGTATTTTTTGTTCTGTGTTGAGTGCCTACAATCATACATGTAGTTTTATCATAATTTATTTCCATTTTATTTTGTTTACACCAAAGCTTTGAATTATTGCCATCTTGCTGTAACTTGGACTCAATCACGTTTCGTGTATTTCCATGTGTATGGACCGTCGCATCATCTGCGTAGTAGTCACTGTCGTAGTGATTCAAAAATAACTGCAAATCATTTAGAAACATTAATACTAATGTAGGCCCCAAGATAGACCCTTGAGGAACGCCCGATTTAATGTGTGCTGGTCTAGTGGTACCAGTATTACTTTCCATTACTTGATGACGATCCAGGATGTATGAAGAAAATAACTTGAGAGTAGAATCTCTTAGTTTATAAATTGAGAGTTTCTTGATAAGGATAGAATGGTCGATTAGGTCAAAAGCCTTCCTGAAATCCAGAAAGAGTGTACCTACGATATCCCCTTTGTCGATACAGCTCATCCATTGGTCGATTAATTTTATTAATGCAGTTTGACAGCTGTGTTTAGGTCTGAATCCAGACTGGTTTTTGTGTATTAAATCATATTTATTTTAAAACCCCATTAGATGTTTATTTATATGTTTTTCGAAGATTTTCGATATTGTTGGCAAAATAGAAATGGGTCTATAATTTGTTGGGTCAAATTTGGATCCACTTTTATGTATGGGAAATATTTTTGCTGTCTTAAGGTGAGACGGGAATGAAGCCGTTTGAATGCTTTTGTTGATAAGGGAGGCAATCGACGGTGACAAAATGCTTGCTGCCATTTTAAGTATCCTTGGACCTAGCCCGTCGATACCGGTGGCTTTAGTGGGGTCAAGTGCATGTAAAAATGCATTTACCTCCTCAGGAGTGATGTAAGGCACGGTAAAATTAACATGTAATGGGACCTTAGATTCAACATATGTTCTTAGTTTATTTAGATCTAGATGGTCCGCAGGATCGTTTCCAAAAGTGAACTGGTCGCACACTGAGGCGAAAAAGTCGTTTAATTTGAAGGCTATATCTTTTGAGTCTGTATATGTTTGGTCGTTTATCAAAATTTCTTCAGGTAATTCGTCTTGTGTGAAATTAGCATTATTATTTAGTGACCGAAAATATTTCCATATCTTTCGTGTGTCTTTTTGAGACGCTATAGATTCCGAAAAATGCGTTTTTTTAGCAGCACGAATGAGATTTCTTGTTTTATTGCGGTATTCTTTGAATTTTGACCAATTTTTTGAATGTTTACAATGATCTCGTAATTTTCGCGCGTCCCGTATATCCGGTGTAAACCATTCTGGCATACGCTTTGATTTTACCCGTCTCGTTTTCAGTGGGGCGTGCCTATCTAAGTTAATCTGAATAACTGAAAACCACTTTGAAAAATCGTCATCTACGTGACTTTGAGATGCTTCAAACGACTCTAAACCAGAACCCAGATCATCTAAAAATGAAGATTCATTAAAATGTTTAAAACATCTGTAAGTGGTTGATATATGTTTAGTTTTGGTAATTTTACTATTCACCTTTCTTGAGAAGCATACGGGAAAATGGTCACTTATAGCATATGATGGAACAAAACAGTCAATGATATTTTCAGGATTTGAGGTATAGATGTGATCAATAATTGTAGCTGTCAATGGAGTTATGCGAGTGAAATCCGTGACTAGCTGGGTAAGATCAAACAATTGGATCAGCTGGAGCCACTTGGTATTTGAGCATGACCTGTAATCAATATTAATATCACCCATTAGGATAAGTTCAAGACCAGAAGATTGTGCTACTGACAATTCTGCTTCCAACTTATCAATCCAATCGGATGTAGCGTTTGGAGGTCGGTATGCTGTACAGATTAGAAATGGCTTCGAATTTGACATGGAAATCTCAGACCAAATCGTTTCTATATTTGATATTTCGATTTCCGGCCTTCGTTTACAAGTAATGGAATTTCGAAAATAGAGGATTAACCTGAAACGGATTTTTCCTGCGTATCGGACCTGTCTTTTCGTATATGACTAAAGCCATTTATAGTCACTTGATTACTCGATATGCTTTGGTTCAAAAATGTTTCACAGATCCCAATTATATCAGGGCCATTTTCCTCTGCCATAGTTATCCCAAGTTCGTCAATTTTGGGCAATAAATGCCTTATATTTAGGTTTGCTATATGTAGCCCCTTGGACCTGTAAATGAATTCTGATGTAAGACCTGTTATATTTTCATTTGACAGCATGGGTGTCGCAACATCACTAAGGGAACATATATCATTGGAACAATGCGATATTGTATTGAGTTCACTGAGAGGAGCCGTGGGCTGGCACATTGCCTGACTGCTGCTATGAATTTCAGATAGGACATTGAATGCATTTGAAGTGGGCACTGTATAGTTCCCATACGGTCTCATACGCTCCGTGTCTCCCTATGGGTAATATCTTTCCTGCCGCCCACTGCTCCTACCATTGAACCAACACTCGCGGGTTTCATGACCGTCTCTCTGACATATATGGAAATATCTTTTTCTAAATTGTCTTCCCTGGGAATAAGTTCTAGTCCTGTAATTACGGGTCCCACCCACATGCACTCGTCGAGAACCTGACTGTGATTGTGATTGATCAAATAACCGGTTCGCCAAAGAGGTTTGGCGTGAACCGGTGATATGATGAACTCTATTGATATTGGAAAGAAGCTTTTTGAGTCCATATGAGTTCAGGTGAATTTTATCCCTCATGAAATAGGAGTCAGGTATATCACCGGATGCAAGTAGGAAGTCCCCGTAATTATCTATGTAGTCTATTTCGTATGCATCACACAGAGATTTTAGCCTATCATTATATGGGCTCAGATCGACAGTTTTTCTGGGTAATAACCCTGAAACGGTTATTCGTATAGTTTGTATAACAGTACATTAATACTACAGCCATCAGCTACTAATAGGAACTGTCCAATTCTTGACCTCAAGACAAGATTTACAACCTCAGTAGAATTTCCTGCAGATCTCAGAAAGGTGTCGAGAAATTATTTTCATTTTAGGTTGAGACTATTGGTGTTAACATTTAAGTGGGAGTTTGGCCTTGGATCAGGACCAACGTGCAGTTCATTGGTTCTGATCTGGATCCAAACCATTAGACATGGAATGAATTTGTTGAAATCGTTATTTGAAAAAAAGTCAGCAGACGACAACAAAAACATGTAAAAGTACCAATTTGAAAACAGTGTAGATGCAGATCAGGTGGCATGATCCATACTGTTTTCAATTGTGATTCTCAAGTACTGCTGATATATACTTAAGGAATAAAGAAACGCAACAAACCCCCACTCCCACCCCCACCCCCCACCCCCAGTAGAAAACTGCTGAAACAGGGTCAATAAAAGCGAAGTTTAAATCAACTATCAGTTTATTGTTTTAAAAAGTCTTGACATAGATTGCGGATCAAGGAAATGATCAAATGGCGACGTTTCTATTGGATTCTGAAACGTCTTAACGTCATTAACGTCAACTCTGAATACTGCGTGAAAAGCACAAACTTTCTTTTCTGCTTGAGATTTATTCATTACAAGGGCGTTTTGTTCAAGAATTATGACTTGAGATCTTCAGACATCAAAAAACCACAATTCTGACGTCAAAATTCGACATCCTACGTTTTAATACTTTCCATGATGTTTGTGTGTTTTTCTAATGATAAAATGGTCCAGTGACAAATTTTAGGTTACAGTTAGCAAAAATAGTAAGCAAGTTTGGTGACCACTCTTTGCATGAAATCAGATGTTGTCTCTTGCATTATGCCGTGTTTTGTTTGGCTAACGTCAATGTAAACACCTTACCAGCGTATTTCTACGGTATCTGAAAAAATCAGTTTTCCAAAGAAAGCATGTTCTGATGTCTCTAGGTTTATCTTATCCCGTATATTCACCAGCGACCCAAACCCGACGGCTCTACGTGACGTTTATCGTTTATTCACTACCATTGTGTATCTTGCCGTTCAAGTAGCGTGTTTTGGCGCAATATTTGACTGCATTAGGAATATGATTGGACGTTTGTTTAATTTGCACATTGTCAAGTCGATGCCAAATAACAAAACATGGAAAAGACGGGGTTTCTTGATCTTTATTCTGACGTTGACGTCACATTTTACGTTCTCATAGGTTTTCAACTTGTAGCGTAAAATGTAGCGTTAAAATGACGTTTTGGTATTTCATCACATGCTATAAATACTCAAAAAGAAAATTTCAAAAGAAACCGTCATTTAAACACGCAAAAATTATATTTTTGTCTGTTGCGTTTCTTTATTCCTTAAGTACATGGTAGAGAATTGGTTGGATTTAGCATACTGCATAAGATATCCAACATGGTAAGGGTTGAGACTGTATTTTGTGTGCACAATAAAGGCTCGCAAGACTGTGCAGATATACAAGCTAACTTGAGCCTTAACTGATCACAAATGAGTTTTCTATCACTACAAATCAAGTTCTAGCTACATGGGTCGGTCAGAAGACTTTAACAGATTTCACCCTGATCAGGCAGCTCCTCAATCACTGCCTGACCTGGGTCTACTCTGTTTCCTTATGGAAGTACGAATAATTATATATGATTCTACTATTGAATTGTAAGTGCTTTGTCCCATGTACAAACGTGAGAGTTTATTTATATAATTATTCAGAATGGGTGGAGCTTAGCATGAATATTCTGAAGGGAAAGGGTTAAGACTGCAAATTTTGTGGTGCACGCTGACTTGCTAATGGATACACTATCACATAAGTGGCTGCTCGTTAAAATTACAATAAAATAAAGTATTTTTTTCTGAAGAATGTTACATTTATTATCTTAGCAAACAGTGCAGGTCTTAATGAAATGCTGCTTTCGAGTTATTATTTCATCTTTTTGTTCACTGTTTGCCAAAGTACCTACTACGAGTATCCAGAATGAAAAGTTTCGATATGAACAGCCGGATTCATCAGAAGCCACCTGATCAAGAAGTACACTGTCAGGGAGGATAAAATTTTACACACTGCGATTTTCTTTTTCAATTTTCTAAGAAAATATTGCAAAGAGAAACTTGGTTTCGCAGCCATTTTCACTCTGGACACCGGAGAACATGTACTTTGGCAAACAGTGAAAACACAGATGAAATGCCACAAATTCCTCATCTTTTCAGGGTCTGCTTTGTATACTAAAACAAATATTATTCAGACACCAAAGAAAATCTGAACTGATAACCCTTAAAGCTGCATACTCTGGAACTTTCATTAAAACAGATAAACAAAATTCTAGGACAAATCGATGGATATTTATTTTTCTGGCCGTTTTGCAGCGAAAAAAAAATTATGTGAAAAACCCAGACGTCCGTATAGGCTATGGAAAAATGCTGATGTCTGCTAATTGTAACATTCAGCGGTGCCTATCAATCTTCGTATTTTTTCGGAGAAGAGATCAGCTGATAAATCTATTTCCAAATAAGATGCTTATATGAGGACGTCAAACTTTGTTAACTTTCGCAATTTCTTTAGTCCGGCACACAGACGCAGAAGTTTGTGAGGAAACCACAATGACTTTACTGATTTATCGTCACTTTCTGAAGAAAAGCGCAAATTACACAGTTTATCTGACTCGGAGCTGAAACAAATTCGCCAGAAAAAATCATTCAGTTGCGACAGTGACGTCACTGGTCATGGCAATAGGCAAAGAGGTACTCAACGGGGAGAATTTTACAGCCTCGATAAAATATTCTCGACCCTTTTTTTGTGTTGATGCATACATGTAGCGTACGAGGCAACATTTTTTTCAGTCATGTCACATTTTCCTATCTACATGGGTTGAATCAGTAGGGCTCTAAACATCAAAATGGATAGCGATATGCCTATAGGCTCCCGGGACCCGTACCCTTCCACACACGGTCGGGAGCGCAGTGGCTCAGTGGTAGAGTGCTTGACTTCACTTGAGACTGAAGGGCCTAGGGTTCGAGCCTCATCGGTGTCATTGTGTTGTGTCTTTGAGCAAGGCACATTTATCCTAGCTTAGTACTTGTTCAACACAGGAAGAACCGTCCCGACGTAACTAAAATATCGTTGACTGGTACGTAAAGAATAAAAAACAAACAAACAAATCCAGACACTGTCGAGACTCGGGGCAAGGACGGATCCTGATGGAGCAGGGATTCCGGGCCCCACTGGAAAATCACATGTGGTAAAGGGTTCCATAGGAATTGGCACAAGGACATCCGGCCCCTGAAAAATGGATCTCCCATGGAGAAATTTTGTGTACCTGGACCCCCAACCCCTGTTAAAATGCTGAGCGCTAAAATGTTGTTGCCCTCTCCCACCCCCTTTGCTGAAAATGAATAACATGTAATAGTTTATTTTGCCATAAGGCTTCTTGAGACAAGATGTTTTTTTCTTCTATTTTTTCATACTTGTACCGAAGGCTCAGATGAGTCGGTGCGCGCGAAGTCTCGAACTATAAATAAGTTCATAGCAGGGACGTCAATAGGCCTAGGGTCTGGTTCCTATCCCACTAGATAGCTGCGCAAGCATGTATAAAGGATGCCTTTTCGAATATGCGACAAATGCGAAACGGCGTCCGTTCTTTTCGACATTGACAAACCTATTTGTAAGCTAAGTGTGCTTGTGAACATGCTGTGCACCAGGGACGTATATGCAATTTAGAATCCGTGTAAGCATCCAAATTTAGACGTTTTCGCTGAAGAATCACGGTACGACTTCGTTTGTTTCCTCAAAAAATCATTGGAAGAGTTATTTATCTATCTATCTACGAGCCTCCGAGTTTGCAAAATGTCAGCCTATATGAGATGGTATGTCTGTGGGATAGAAAAAGAAACGGTAGTACCATAACTGGGAAATATAGCTGTCGGAAAATGTTTGAAGATGACCTTTGATGTTATCACGACATTTTCGTGCACATAATTTAAATGTCTCGGAGATGCGATTACTATTTCTTTGCGATGCGCGGATCCAGGAATCTTTGTCAGAGGGGGTGGGGGGGGGGGGAGGCCCGACTGCCGAAAAACAACTGCAAAAACGTTTTTTTAAAACCCTCAACTGATTTTACAGTTATACATGGGGGTCCAACATTTTTTAGGGGGGGGGGTCCAACATTTCCAGGGGGGGGGGGGGGGGGTCCAGATGCTTATTTCCATAAAAACGCATGTAACTTGTGATTTTCTAGAGGGGGTCCTGACCCCTTGCCCCCCCTCTGGATCCGCGCGTGTTTGAGCAGTCATTGCCACTAGATGTCAGAAAAAGTATTCCCGAGTCCCTGTCATTGCGGCCACTAGATGTCCGTAAAAGTATCCAGAGTCCCAGACATTGTAATTCGAGGTTAGTTAAAGTATCCAGAGTCCCAGTCATTGCCACCAGAGGTCAGTAGAAGTATCCAGAGTTCCAGTCATTGCCACAAGAGTTCAGTATGAGTATCAAGAGACCTTGTCATTGCCAATAGATGTCAGTAAGAGTATCCAGAGTCCCTATCGTTGTCACTAGATGTCAGTACTATTATCCAGAGTCCCCTTCATTACCACTAGGGGTCAGTATTAGTATCTGTATTCCTAGTCACTGCTACAAGAGGTCAGTACTAGTATGATTAGTATCTGTCGTTACTCCTAGAGGGCAGTACTAGCAGCCAAAACGAGTTAAGTTCACCAATTGCAGCAAATTTGTGTCCCACAATTGTTTGGCTTAGATTTTCACTTTTATGTTATTTTGTTACTTATTGGTATATGTCAAATAGATAATGTTGTCTAAAAAGTGCGCATCCAAAAAAAAAAGTTCGATTCATTCAGCCTCAAAAAGAGCACCACTGAATTTGAATGTGAACTACGTTGCTGTGATGAAGTATACTTGTACACATCTAATTTCTTACAAGACTGAAATATTTAAGAGCTTTTATAGTATGCACTTCTGCTTGGATCTCTTGTGGATCAAATAAGCCTATAATGTAGAATTTTTATCATGTTTTTTTCTTCTCAGCATGCTCTTAGCAGGTTTGTTATGAATTGACAGTGGAATTAAAACAGTAATTCTAGGAGTACAATTATTGTTTTAATTGTATCCATCAAATTTGAAAAGTTGACCAGAAAAAATATTGGTTTTGAACCAGTAGATGAAAAATATTAAAAATTACATTCTTCTTAGGTATTGGAAATAATAAATTGTATTCTTGTATAAAGAACAGTTAGCAATAGGTCGGTAACATAAATCACATACCTCACACTCTGGTCTTATTTCCTGCATAGAAACATATATTGTTCTGCAAAATATCAGGTTATAGTGTTTTGCTTAACACTTTTTACATCAACTTTGCACATTGGAAGTAAGCTGTTGCATCTGGCTTTATTAATGTTGTTGGAATAACACTTCAAAATATGATTATAGAAAAATGATTTTAAATATTCCATATATTTGAAAACTTGTTGTGGCTCACTACAAACTAAGACAATGCAGATAAAAATCTAACTTCAATAAATGCCTTTTTATGTACATATATTACAAAAAAGCAAAGTTTACATCATTCACAAAGATACACCCTTCTCAGAAAAATGGCAAAACATTCATGGTAACGTAATTCACATAGCCAATTTGCTCACTTCAATTGGAGATAAGAATTTATAAATTCAAGTTAACTATTTGATCTTTCATATAAACCATAGAAGTTATCAACATATTAAGTCATAATAATATTTGAGGTCACTGTGATCAACTGGAATGGACCAGGATGCAACAGCAGGAGTGCCAATTTCAAAGTATACACATAAACTCACCAATAAACCTCCAGTGGTAGCAGCAACGAGATAAAAATGGTATGAAAAAGAGAAACTAACAATTGAACAACAAGTCAGAAACTTATAATCACCGTCGATTTGTTGCATTTGACCCTTTGATTGGACAAATCTGTGTTTTTTTGTAGAATGTGAATTACGGTACGTACTTGTGAGTTACGTTACCTTTGTTTAATCCAGCTCATTTCAAAAAACCATACGATCAATTTCTTAGAGATTTAAACTATTCAATTTTGTTTTTCAAACAGATTACTTTGCATATGTTTTGTTGATAAAATGAGTAGCTTTGTAAGTTACATGAATAGGGGAGTCGATGTACCCAGAGTATATAGGTAAATCCTTGTTAAAATAAAATGACAACTGTAACATGGTTTAAATCGATCTTCATTAACTAGGACAGATTTGCTTTGATTAAAAACAAACATTTTTCAGTTAGTGTATGCATTTAGAGAGGTATTTAGATTTTAGTAAAATTGTTGTAACATAATTCACAGTAACGTTATTCACAAATTTATTTTTCCACTTGTTTTTTTCTATGCAAAAAAACTTCTTGTAAAGTTCTTGTATGATTTGTTACTTAGGTTATAGTTCTTACATTGGCTTCAATTGCAATATTTGTACCCCTTCTTATACAAATAATACACATAGGGTAACGTAATTCCCAAAACTGCAGACTTTTAGACAGCCTCAAATATCTTTCATTTGCGAAAATAAACAAATGTTTCCCATTTTTTTTTCGTTTGTCCATGCAAATATTAATCCTCTTGACAAGTTGACATAGGCCAGTACTAGTATCCACTGTTCTATTCTCTGATACTAGCTATCTACTCTACTGTCTATATACTATTATATTTATGATGACGCATTGGTGGTTAACATTCGTAAGCGCCATATTTGTTGACATATGACCAAGTAAATGAACACGATTCGTACTAATTTATATTTTCTTTTCATTTGCTTCCCTTTACGGAGGGTACTTTTATCTCATAAACATCGAACACTTTTTTTATTCAATGCGGATGAAAGACTGTCTCACAAGGCACGAACACACAGAGTTGTCTCAACTTGAATTTAATGTTTGCGTTCTACATTTAAAACAAAATGGCCATGTGCGTTAGATAGGGCGCGGGACTAACCAACTCCTGCACCCCCATCCCCACCCCCCCCCACACACACACAGACACACACATGCGCAAACGCATGCACACAGATGGCTTATGTCCTATTTATATGACTGTTTTTGTGGTGGTAGCTGCTTATGTTGAAAAATTATTAGGTTTGCAATTATTTACATTTTGATTTAGCACTAGGCCTACTTAGACCAGGCATCATAAAAGATAAAGCCATGCTGGGGAAATAACACGAATGTCAACAGTTAACTTTTCAGATTACGCCCAATTGCTGGATGATCAAAGCTTGCTTTTTAATTGATAACTGAAGCATGCATAACTCAATATTTCGCCTGTCTCGAGGTGTGATATGCTGGTGGTCATTACAAAAACAAGAGTAAGAAACTGACACCTGTGTTAACAACAGTAATTCAATTTTTCTTTGCAAAAGGAAATGCACATTTTTGACCTAACTTGAGCGTCTCTATTAGGGGATTGACAAATGGATGGACAGATGGATGGGAGAGTGTGAGGATAGATAGATAGATAGATAGATAGATAGATAGATAGATAGATAGATAGATAGATAGATAGATAGATAGATAGATAGATAGATAGATAGATAGATAGGTAGATAGTAAAGCGACACTGGAGAGACACTATTTTCAAAAGCTACTACTTGTTACGAATGAAATACTATTTAATAAACGAAATCAGGAAAACAAACCGGCCTAAATTTGATCCCATTTTACCAGACATTTTGAATGTTATGACTTATATTGTTTTTCTGACCAAGCAAGAAGCCATGTAGCAACAGAAAGGCTGGCGCATTTTTTCGTAAACGAAAAGTAAAAATCCCCCTTCGGAGCCCGTCCAATTATAGCACAAAAACAGCTTGCAAGAAGTATTTCTTTGCAATTGTTTCAATACGAAACAAGGGCTTTTGGTGAACGACAACATTTAAAAACACAATAATGACAGTCTCACCGGCTGTTGAACAGTAGATAAGCATGTCCGGGCTAAATATGACTTTTTCGTAATAAGCCTACCTGTCAATTAAATCGTTCCCACCTCTGCGCGTGTTTTCAGTCCGAAACGGTTTTTCAGGTCAGTCCAGCGACCGAATTCTTCACCGATATTTATTCTTCTTCTATTACATTTAGCGTCGTTCTCTGATTTCTCTCTTTTTGTGGCAGATGATGTTTGGCGCTTAGGTCTTCCAACTCTTGCCCTTTTGACATGTTCAGTTTCCGCCATTTTTGTTTTTGCTGCGCTTCACTCGATCGCATCGGCGCATGGGTCATAAGAGGTCACGTTAGAGTTTATATGAATAGTGACTACTGTCGGAAAATACCGTAAAACTTGCCCGAGAATTATTGGAGGGACGCAAATAATTAACAAAGTATAGAAATCGCTCTGAAAGCGGGTTTTTGGCCCACTCTTGGGCCGTTTCCTTCTTGTAATCGTTAGAACACATGATAAGCTAAAGAGTAGAGTAATAAAATATTGTGGTAAAGAATTAACAGTGAGATGCCGCAAATGCACCTTTAAAATACTAAATATATTGTTATGACCCGGTTTTATGCGAGGTCGTTCAGCGCGGTTTGTTTGATCTCATGTACAATGTTTGTTTACATGTCTGCATAAAGCTAGAGAAATCGTTTTTACTGCAGAAGCAATAATTATTTATGCAGCAGTGGTTTGGTTCAAAACTACATCACTTACTTCGTCATTTCGGATGGTTGTCAGCCTCGTAATTGTTGTAAGGAGAGTGTATTTTTCGGTAATTGTCCCTGCATAAAGTGTGAGTGTTGACATGTGACTCCATTGTTTGTGTAGAGAGCGTTGAATTATGGGAGAAAACCGAAGTGAGGCTGTGTAAACGTCTGTCAACATTTACCTGTCATATTCATAAAAACCTACTTCAACCCGAATTTAATCATATTTAGAATCCACAGAAAACTTAATAATTGTTAGAATCTGTTAGATAATACATTTAGCTACGGCTTCGGTTACTTCATTCAGTAATGTTGAGATAGCATTGATTTTCTATGATGACCCCCTGATAATTTTAGCTGTGTAATGGCGGATTTCGCCGTTTTTCCTACAACGTCATACGGCATTTGGGTGGTAGGGTCGCGTGATCCTACGAGTCTTGCACGGTAGGCACCCAAGCGCTGTATGTTTGCAGGAAGTAGGTCTGTATGGTATATAAGGAGAGTGCAGACCTACGAACAAGGACTTCAGATTTTCACTTCTTTGAGTGCACATCTATCTCTGTAGGCATTTTTTTGCATTTTTTTTTCATTTCGTTTGTCAGAATCAAATCTTTAATTTGCAATGCATCAGTAAAATAGCTACAAGCATGTGATTATGGAATTTTAGGCATTTTTTGCAGTTTTAACTCTCAGAAAGAAATTATTTTTAATGTTTGAATCTTAAATTTCTTTCTTCCAGTCAACATAAGTCAAAGGGACATAACCCCTTAATTGTAGTGTCAAATTCTTGTTTCAAGTTTATTGTCCCTTGATCTGGCCAATATTGATCTCTGATTTTAGACCCACAAAAAGTTTAGCATTTTATTGGGAATGTCCATTTGCACCTTTTAATAGCCCTTTTTGCGCGGTCTCATCTTACCGGAGTGTGCAAGTGTGTATGGAACTGTATAAATAGAAAACAACTCTTTATTGTATAGCACTAAGAAAGTTTATTTTTGTTGACTTATATTTTTTAACTTAATAAATCCTCATTAAGTTAGCCATGACTTGGTACTTATTTCACTTCTAGTGACTGAACTCTGGATCTGTCAATAGGTTGATGGCATTTGTCACCGAACGCTACCAGTGGTGGCAGCCGAACCAGACTGTCACTTCCGGCAGCACAAGTGGTGGCAGTGATTAATTTCCACTCACACCATCTCGTGCCAAAGGGAGTAACAGATATAGCCCTGTATTGTCTTGTGACCGTAACAAGTGGTTATTGTCCCTGAAATACAAAAAGTGGTGGAAGCTGTTGAATCCAACTGACACCCTCCTGCAGCACAGGTGGTGGCAGCTCAATTACTACCGACACCCACTCGTGCCAAAGGTGGTATCAGCTATATTCTGGTCCAGCCAACTCCGTCACGTAACACAATTGGTGGCACAGCGGTGGGATCTTGTATTTTAATACCACAGATCCAGTGATACGAACTCACAGGGACAGTATGGGGAGAAAAAAGACAATCAGTAAAGCAGTCAGCTATGATGAGAACAGACAGACAGATTCAGAAGAATCAGATAATGAAGTCTTCATAAGTGCGAGAACTCAGAACACACAAACTGATGGTACAGAAGTGGTGCCCTCAAATAGCAGTCAGCCTATTGGTACCCAACCTACAGAAATGGGCCAAGCAGCTACAACTTTGTTGCAACAGCATGATGATGAAATTCACAACAACCTACAGCATGCTGCAGGCGCAAGCACTGAAAATACACAACACCTTTCAAGCCAGTGCAATTCACATGAACAGCCTAGGCCCACATACAGCAGATCATGCGATAGTGCCTCACATAGTTTTCAATCATACGGGCCTAACCAAATGCAATCCCAAACCACAGATTATATGCAGAACCCATACTTACACATAGATTCGGGTATGCAGAACACAATGTCAGGATTTAGTAATGCACTGAATAATGTCCAGCGACAACAAGCTGATATGCATCTTAGGCACGAAACTATTTCGGAGCACTTAATAATGTTTTGTCAATGCTACAGACACTGACAGAAAATAGCCAGAATTCTAGTCAAAATAACTGCAGGAGTAGTATAGCTCTTGAGAAGTCAGGACCAAGCACCAATGGTCCGTTGAATACAGGTGATGTACGGGGTCAGGTGACCGATACTAATAATGAAGCCGAGAAGGCTCGTGATCAGCCTGCCACACAGACCTGTTTTGAGGAATATGACCACACTGATTATGTAGATACAGGTGAAAGGGTAGGAAATAACTTCCCATTTTTAAGCACCGCCAATAACCATAGTTACTCAGATACATATACACCACACAATACCGTGTATGAAAGAGATGGAAGGTGTGCCCTTCCTGATAGGCAAAACAGGGTAAGGTACCCAGATGCTCATGTATGGCTCAAAACTCAGTGAGACCATATGTAACAGGACATACTTATAACAAAGACACTAGAGACTCTTCAAGGGGTAATATTCATCAGAGGCCCCATTCTGAAAGGCAAGCACGCCCAGACTATAGTGAGGTGAAGTTACCTCCCTTTAATGGGAAAGAAGAGTGGAAGATATGGATCAACCGCTTTGAAGCAGTTGCTGAAAGAAGAAACTGGGACGAAGAGAAAAAATTAGATAATTTGTTGCCGAAACTGCAGGGAAAGGCTGGAGACTTTGTGTTTTCTCAGCTTTCGCACTCAACCCTTGCCAGCTATAGGGAGTTGATTAAAAAATTAAATAGCAGATTCCTGGTTGTTGAAACAAGAAAAACTTTTGCGGCCCAATTCAGTCAGCGAACGCAAAGACATGGGGAGACCGCAGAAGAATTTGCTGCTGATCTTAAACGGCTATATGCAAAAGCGTACAGATCACGTGACAGCAAGACAAGACAAGAGGACCTTGTCCGTCGGTTTTTATATGGTTTGCGAGATAATGACGCCAGATTTGAGATAGAGTACAATAAAGAGCCCGAGGACATAGATGAAGCTGTGTATCACGCGGTCAACTTTATGCAGACCAAACACAGAAGCGCATCAGAAGCGCCTACAGACCGGAAATTTAAGCGCTATGCTAGAAGAATGAGTGAAGATAGTGAGCTCGGGTGATGAGCAGGTATCTAATGCTGATGTTGAAAATGACCGTGCACTAAGAGTGCCCGTTAAAGCCGAGCAAGTGCAGAAAAAGAAGTCCTTCAAACAAAGCACAAAGACCGACCAGTCTGAAACAACACCTGAGACACAGTCTGAATCCATGAAGGTATTGACTGAGACTAGAGGCCTAGTTCAAGCACTCATGAATCAGCTCCTACAGCTTAATAAGCAAAACACTGGCCTACAAAATGGAAGATATAATCCACAGTTGTCCGCAGAAAGGGGTGTTATATGTTACAGTTGCAAGCAAAGAGGACATTATGCTAGTGATTGCCCTAGCAAGAGCAGCCAACCAGCTGACCGAGGTGAGCAAAGGGTCAAGCTGACTAGTCAGGGAACTAGTCAAGGTCAGCAGAATGGCACCACCTCAAAACAACATTTAAACTAGAACAGGCTGTCTCTGGTGGCCACAGGGAAGCCAGCTATGACAATAGAGGCCATACAACACCTAAAGAAGATGCAGAAATTAAGTCTATTAAATCTACAAGAAAACTTCCTGACGGAATATACATACGCAGCTCTGTGCAAGGGTACCCCATGCTTTTTACAACTGACACAGGTGCCTCAAAAACTGTGATTTCAAAGCGTATGTTTAATGCAATGAGACCCGAGGATAAGCCAAAGCTCAGTAAAGCATCAAGGCTAGTAGGGGCTAGTGGGACCGTAATTAATGAACTAGGGAAAAGAGTCTTTTCACTTCAACTGGGTCCCGTTCAACTGAAAGCCGAGGCAATAGTGGCTGAAATCGATGACGATGGATTATTAGGCATTGATGTTCTGCAGAATGGGAATGAAGGTTCCATGGATCTGCTCATGAGCAAAGGGGTCCTAATAATAGAGAATCAGGAAGTACCAATTATACAGGTAGGATGCAAAAACAGAATCCGCAGGGTAACGGCTGCTGATCATTATGTCATTCCAGCTCAGTGCGAGTCTGTCATTGATGTATATGCGGAGAGACAAGAGGATGATGACTTCTCCTCAGAGACAGATTATATTATAGAGCCTACCAGCCATTTTCAGGAGACATATCCTTTGCAGATGGCACCAACATTGGTAGACATGAACAGTGGCTGTACATGCAAAGTTCGACTGTTAAACACGTTTCCAACTGCCATGTCCATTAAACAGGACGCAGTGATTGGAACGGCGCAGCCCATAGACTAAAACCCCAAAATTTTATTCCCAAGTGAGAGGGAAGGTGAAGAAGAAAATTTCTGTAGGATCCGCCGTGTAGGTCTACAGAAAAATGACGACCTGACATGTCATCAATCTGCATCTATGAAAGTCGGTACAGAAGAGACCAGTGAGCTTCCAAAACACTTGATCGATCTGTATCAGAGAGCGACCAAGGGTCGTGATGCAAATGAAAAACAGGCTGTACAACGCCTGCTTAATAGATTTCAAGACATTTTTTCACAAGGCGAATGGGACATAGGCCTCACACACCTGACCGAGAACACCATCAACACGGGTGATGCAGCTCCAATCAAGCAGCCTCCTAGGCGCGTCCCACTGGCTTTTGCAGACAAAGAAAAGGAAGCCATTGAGGAGCTGAAGGCAAAAGGTGTCATCAGAGAAAGTGTGTCACCATGGGCGAGTCCCGTTGTGCTGGTCTCCAAGAAGAATGGAGGCGTTAGGCCATGCGTAGATTACAGGAAGGTGAACCAGCTAGTCAAGCCTGACGGTTTCCCCTTGCCAAGAATACAAGATTGTCTGGACGCAGTGGCAGGATCCCAATTATTTAGCACTTACGACCTAACGAGCGGATACTTCCAAATTCCAATAAAGGAGGAAGATATCCCAAAGAGTGCCTTCGTGTGTAAATACGGACATTACGAAATGACCAGGATGCCATTTGGTTTGAATAATGCCGCTTCTACGTTCCAACGAACCATGAAAATGGCGTTACAGGGTCTTCAATGGGTCACCTGTTTAATATATATAGATGACATCATCGTTTTTGGGAAGAACTTCGATGAGCACATGCAAAATATTGAGCAAGTTTTTTAAAGAATCAGGTCCGCGAGACTGAAACTGAAGCCTGAAAAATGTAATATGCTGCATAAAGAGGTCATTTTCTTGGGGAATGTTGTAACAGACAAAGGTGTGAAGCCGAGCCCAATTAATATAACGAAAATTGTTGAATGGCCCAGACCCAAGACTGCTAAACAAGTAAGACAGTTCGTCGCCATGGGTTTGTATTACAGAAGATACGTCAAGGACTTCACCAGTATAGTTCGTCCGATGGTCAATTTGACAAAGAAAGGAAGAAAGTTCTTGTGGACTGATGCCTGTGACGCATCCTTTGAAGCCATAAAGCAGGCCTTAGTTAGTTCCGATGTTATGGGTTATCCGCTCAATGATGGGGGTGAATTTATTTTAGACGTGGGCGCGTCAGACATTGGAATAGGCGGAATATTACAGCAGGTGCAAGATGGCCGCATACGTGTGATGGCATATGCTAGTAGAGCACTGAATAAAGCCGAAGTCAATTATTGCATTACAGAGAAAGAGCTCCTTGGGGTAAGGTTCTTTATTGAATATTTCAGGCAATACCTACTCGGGAGGAAGTTTCTGGTGAGAACTGACCATCAACCTCTGGTGTGGCTTTTCAAGCTGAAAGAACCACGCGGCAAAATCGCTAGGTGGATAGAAATCCTGAGCCACTATGACTTTGCCATTCAGTATCGGCCTGGGAAAAACGATGCCAATTGTGATGCGTTATCCCGCTGTGAGAATCTCAGAGACTGCGAGTGCCCCAACCAGGATATGAATGAGCCTTTGAAGTGTGGCCCATGTAAAAAGTGCATCAAACAAACAGAAGAGATGTTGCATGCAGGCTTGTTTGAAGGCACAGCATTTGCGGCCCCAGATAGCACCAAGCCCCAGAACACAGGGATTAGCAAGCCAGTAGTCGCTAGAAGTGTAATCATCAAGACGAGCCGGTTCCAGGGCCATCAACTGATAATGATGCAGGACAGTCAGCTGACACAACACTGACATATGCACCTTCAGTGTGGGTTGAAGGCCAGTCGAGCAAGGATTTGCAGAAATTACAGCTTAATGATCCAGACATAGGACCAATATTAGCAGCAAAGCTGTCTGACAGTAGACCTAAGAGTCAAGATATGATACCCAAAAGCCCAGCTTGTAGGCATTATTGGATCATCTGGGATGTTTTGGTTATAAAAGACGGAATTCTTCTCAAGAAATTTTTCAAGACGGATGGTACAGGTGATTATCTACAGTTCCTGGTACCAAGAGCTATGAAGACAAATATTTTTTTCAGATGCATAATTCCTTCTTGTCTGGACACCTGGGGTGTAAGAAAACAAGAGAGAAGATCCTTCAGAGATTTTATTGGTATGAGCTGAAACAGGACGTCAATCTGTATATTCGTAAATGTGAAACATGTGCAGCTGACAAAAAGCCCGTGAAGACTCCACGTGCTCCCTTGGGATCACTGAGAACAGGTGCTCCCGGTGACTGTATTTTGACCGATTATTTGGGCCCATTTCCCATCATCGAAAGGAAAAACCGATTTGTCCTTCTTTTAACAGACCATTTTACGAAGTACGTAGAGATTTTAGCTGTACCTGATATGACGGCAGAAGTCTGTGCCTCATGAATCCTAAACGATTTCATATCACGGTTGGGATGCCCTCTTGCAATTCATAGCGACCAAGGTAGAACGTATGAAAGCAAGGTTTTCCGAGAAATGTGTCGCATGTTAGAGATCCGAAAAACAAGGACCAGTCCAAGGAACCCAAGAGGAAATGGTCAGTCCGAGCGATTTAACCGGACCCTGCTACGGATGATAAAAGCATATTTGTGCGGCGAGCAAGGTAACTGGGACCTACATCTTGGCTGTCTAGCGGGAGCGTATAGAGCAACCCCGAATGAGTCGACAAAGTTAACCCCTAACCTCCTGACCATGGGAAGAGAGGTGTGTCTCCCAGCAGAATTAGTATTCGAGAGCACAGGTTCCTACCACAACCAAGAGATAGCCTCCTATTGTGACTATGTGGATATGCTCAAGGAGCGGATGCAGCACGCACATGAAATTGCCCGGAAGCATATGTCTTCAGCCGCAGTACGCAGTAAAGAAATTTATGATGCGAAGATTTCTTTGAACAGATATGAGACAGGCGATTTGGTGTGGTGTTTGCAAGAATCCAGGAAAGTCGGTGTCATGACCAAGTAACAACACACATATGAGGGACCTTTCCTCATTAAAAACAAGGTTTCAGAAATTAATTTTCTGTTGCAATTAGACAGGTCTGGTAAGGAAAAACTTGTCCACCATAACAAGTTAAAGCCTTATGAGGGTGACCTTCCTCCAAAATGGTTAGCAAAGCTGAGAAGGAAAGTTCTCAGGGATAGCAGACAATAACTAAATTAGTCAGATTTAGTGCAGGTCTGTCAAGAAATATTAATTACAGACACTACCTACTAATTTATTTATTTTATCTGTTTAATAGTGTAGATTAATATGTATAATTTTTTATGTGTGTGAGAGAGAGCGAAAGAAGCGCATGATACACATATGGATATGCGTAGCGAGCGAATCAGAAAGCAGATTGTAGTACGTTCCAGCTAGAAAATTCGTTTCCTTTAATCCGCTGCTCCAACATTATAGAGACACTCAAAGGAATCACTGTTCTAATCGGGATTTGCGGGACCGTTTTGATATTAGCGGTAAGGTCTGAAGAGGTTCATCGGGTTTAAGAAGAGCGTATCGGCGTGGAGTGAAGAATGTTATCTCGGGCGATGTAGTTGCGTTAAGCGGGCAAAAGAATAAGATAAGATCGATTGTGGTATACAAGGATCGGGTTTGATCGTTTCAGTATTACCACGGGTGAGCAGATCATGAAACCGTTTGTGTTGTCATCAAGACGGGAAATGGTGAAAAGTTGAGCGAGTCAGTACCGATGTAGGATAGATAACAGCTCCGTAGTTAAACAGCAATTACGCAGAGAAAACCTAGTAGATGAATTGAGGCCGTTAGCATTGTAAATTTAGGGTCCCATGACGTGTACTCCTTGCGGTTAGGAGGGGGGTCCCTTATGTATCAGTTCAGAGATCATTGGTCATTTGAAGGTCTTATGATGGGATATTGCTGTACATAAGTCTCAAAAGTCTCTTCGACTCTGTATACTTCAGGTCAATCATGGAAAGCTTTCAAGTTGGTGGTGGTGATGTCGAGAGCCGAACTAAAGCACAGCACTGGGGAAGAGCCTACCAGTGCCTACACTGCTTGAAGAAGCCTGGGAAGCGAGTCATTGATATCAGATGCAGGTTAGAGGACCACATTTTTAAGATGCATCTCTCCTTGTCAGATGTCCCCTTTTACTGTAGATTATGCTTGTTTCGGTGCAAGAAGAGGGAACAGCTGTTGAGCCACATCACCGGATACCCTCAACATGTACAGATGGCAACACTATGAGGAGTTACTCACCATGCTGAATTCCTACATGAAAACACAGACCCATACGTCATTGCACTCAACGTTGATTATGCGGTACTATCAGTGGAAGAGAGCATCGCCCATTTTATGGCTCAAGGGGCAAAGAGGTCCAAGCTAGCTAGCTCAATCCCTGCAACATTTCAGTCAGAAGGCATCGATGGCTCAGTGATAAATCAAAGCAGATTGGTCTCTCCAGCTCCAGCGAGTATCCAGAGCAACACATTGGCTCCCAACACATTGACCCTTGACGAAAACTGCATGTCGAGGTTGATGGAAGACGTGAGGAACTTCCTACAACAAAGTCTGTTGCAAGCCACTCCTCTTGATACAACCCCAAGACTCCAAAATGTAGACAATGCTGGATATCTAGTGTCGCCAACTATACAGAAACCGTCACTAATGAGCGATAGTATGATTATGAAGTCACCAATGCTAGGAGGTTGTTCCGGGGTTACTATCAAACCCAAGGCTGTTCCACAAGCCACCTCTACATACCTAGAAGGCTCTACTGATGTGAGGTCTAGTCCGTTCGTACCCATAACACAGCCAGGAACCAGCCAGATGGGGAGCCAGACCAGTATTGCCAGCACGCCCATCACAGTGACAGATGGGATATCCGACACAGTGCAGGAGGATCTCATGAAACAACTGCTGCCACCTGCTGAAGAGATGACGCTGGATCCAGTGGATACCAACAGAAATGACATAAAGAAAAGACCAGCTTTAACCTTAGAAGAAAGTGAGTCGCCCGCACAAAGCACAAAGAGGCCAAAACTTAAGCCAGCAGAGACCCATCAACAGCAGCCAGCCAGCCCACCTAGTGTACCTGAAGTTCAGCGAGCAACGACGTCAACAAGTGCAATCGAGTCGCCCTTACCGACCATTAAGAGGCCCAAATTCAAGAAGGTAGTAAAGAAGCCACAGTCGGGTGCCGGCAGAGTTGCTTTGATTGCAGAGCAGCCGTTACTATCCACTCTGCAACAGCTGAAGACAACCATGGATAGTAGCGTCAAGGCCGTTGAGAGAGTAGAAAAAATCATCATTGACAATAACTGCCTGATGTCTAAGATGATAGGGACCATGCAACACTTAGCAAACACGATTGAAGATAGAGATAAAGAGGAGAGGAGGAGAGAAGAGAGACTAAGAGAAATGGAAAGGAACAGGCTACAGCAATGGAGGAGAGAAGAAGATAGAAGAAAGAAGGAGAGAAAATGAAACGAGACGGGAGGAAAGAAGAAGAGAAGCAGAACAGAGGGATAGAGAAGAGAGAAGGAAAGCAAATGAAAGAAGAAGCAGAAGTAGAGAGAGAAGGGAGGATAAGAAAGTAGAGAAGTCAAAGAAAGAAAAGAACATTCTAGGAAAGACAGATAAAGAAAACAAGAGACATTGAAAATTAGTTATAGTTATATATATACATAGATATTGTAAATGAGAGAGAGAGAGAGAGAGAGAGAGAGAGAGAGAGAGAGAGAGATTCAGATAAGAGGTGTTCAGTTTAAAATGAATGTGTTTTGTAGTTGTTGTTTTCTTGTTTTTGTTTTTGTTGCAAGTAGGAGTAGGTCTGGATGTTCAATGGAGTCGTCTCACTGAGACGCTTCCAATGAGCACCCATGACATACAAAAGTTAAGGAATGTTATTATTGGTCTGAACACATCCTCTTATCTGTAGTTATGCAGAAAGGTTCTTATTAGTAAATGTGATAAAAAGAAAAAAATAATCTCAATTTTAATATTTATTTTTGTTTTCTTGACTGTTGACATACAGTTGAACTTCCATCTGATAACTGGAGATACCTCGAGAAGGAGTACCAGCTCCATTTCAGGGTTTCCCAAGTTATTGTTGATTGATCTTAATAGTAAACTGTATAGGATAAATTTTGATGTGAATTTGTTTTATGGAAGATTTATGTATGTATGTTTCACATCAATGCACCTTTATATGTGTAGCAGTTTAGATGACTAGAAATACAAGTTTGTTTTATATATGCATGTAGCAAAAGGCATACATGTGTAAGACATAATTCTCTATTGACAATTTAAGTCATTCTGTATGGAAGGTGGATCTTTGTATTGGCTTATATGAGCTCATGGACATGCTTTGTGGAGCTGTACACAGACAAGTGAGATGTGAGATGCATCGGGTCTTTAGTTATACTTGTGTGCTGTGTGTGAGCTTATGTAGAGTACATCGGATATCCTTATTCCTTGTGCGTTGATAGTTATTGAGTCTGATAGGTGATTGACTCAGCACTGATTTGTCCGAAATGTCAATACTACTATTTCTAGTCAGGTCATATATGTAATTGTAAATATTTGTATGAGATGAAGTGTGAAAGACTGGTTAGGTAAGATGAGACTACGCGTCGTTTATGCTATCTAAACTTCTGACACCATGCGTTGTTTACACATGATTATTTATATGGTTGTAATGTGCATGAGATCAGTGTGGTTCTTATTTATTGTCTGGATATTTCATTGTCTCATTGTAAGTTCGTTAGTTGGAACTTTAACGAACTTGGAGGGGGGTAATGTTATGACCCGGTTTTATGCGAGGTCGTTCAGCGCGGTTTGTTTGATCTCATGTACAATGTTTGTTTACATGTCTGCATAAAGCTAGAGAATTCGTTTTTACTGCAGAAGCAATAATTATTTATGCAGCAGTGGTTTGGTTCAAAACTACATCACTTACTTTGTCTTTTTGGATGGTTGTCAGCCTCGTAATTGTTGTAAGGAGAGTGTATTTTCGGTAATTGTCCCTGCATAAAGTGTGAGTGTTGACATGTGACTCCATTGTTTGTGTAGAGAGCGTTGAATTATGGGAGAAAACCGAAGTGAGGCTGTGTAAACGTCTGTCAACATTTACCTGTCATATTCATAAAAACCTACTTCAACCCGAATTTAATCATATTTAGAATCCACCGAAAACTTTATAATTGTAAGAATCTGTTAGATAATTCATTTAGCTACGGCTTCGGAATAATTTTATAAGTTACTTCATTCAGTAATGTTGAGATAGCATTGATTTTCTATGATGACCCCCTGATAATTTTAGCTGTGTAATGGCGGATTTCGCCGTTTTTCCTACAACGTATCTGGCCAATATTGATCTCTGATTTTAGACCCACAAAAGCTTAGCATTTTATTGGGAATGTCCATTTGCACCTTTTAATAGCCCTTTTTGCGCCGTCTCATCTTACCGGAGTGTGCAAGTGTCTATGGAACTGTATAAATAGAAAACAACTCTTTATTGTATAGCACTGAGAAAGTTTATTTTTGTTGACTTATATTTTTTAACTTAATAAATCCTCATTAAGTTAGCCATGACTTGGTACTTATTTCATTTCCTTTAAATTACATTTTTTTGCTGAAGTCCACATTTTTCTTTTTTTTTGTCTCACTAACGTTCAGTCAGTGACCTGACTGAACTCTGGATCTGTCAATAGGTTGATGGAATTTGTCACCGAACGCTACCAGTGATGGCAGCCGAACCGGACTGTCACTTCCGGCAGCACAAGTGGTGGCAGTGATTAATTTCCACTCACACCATCTCGTGCCAAAGGGAGTAACAGATATAGCCCTGTATTGTCTTGTGACCGTAACAAGTGGTGATTGTCCCTGAAATACAAAAAGTGGTAGAAGCTGTTGAATCTAACTGACCCCCTCCTGCAGCACAGGTGGTGGCAGCTCAATTACTACCGACACCCACTCGTGCCAAAGGTGGTATCAGCTATATTCTGGTCCAGCCAACTCCGTCACGTAACAATATCTATTTTATCAACATGTATAGAATATAATAATCAGCTTGGCAAAGCAGATTTTAGTATATAGATAATATGAATAAAAAGTCTAAACTTTAGTATTTAATATTTTAGTTTAGTATTCGTAAATTTGATTTAGATTGAACTTTATTTTTGCAGAACTTGCAGGTTTTGTTGTGATTTGGTCAATTATCCTTTAAATGCCAAAAGTCGTCTGCTTCTGTCATTTGTAGATAATTTAAGTGCCCTTTTCGATAAACAGTGCCAGATCATATTGCTTATGTAGAAGCATTCTGATATGGGTCCACACTGTTTGGCTCCATATTTACATAAGTAAAATAATAATTGACATAGTCTGCAGCAGATGAATTCTCAGATCGATTTCAAAATCCAACTTTTTCAGAACATGGTTACGTTGAGGGAGCGCAGTGGCTCAGTGGTAGTGTGCTTGACTCGAGACCGGAGGGCCGCGGGTTCGAGCATCACCGGCGTCACTGCGTTGTGTCCTTGAGCAAAAACATTACTCCTAGCTTAGTAATGGTACAACCCAGGAAGACCCGTTCCTTTATAACTGAAAGATTGTTGATTGGACGTAAAGAATCAAATCAAACAAAACAAATGAAACATCATATCTTCTTTTTTTCCGAAAATTAAGAAAGATGTCACAAAAATATATGGTCTGCTGCTGTCATGATTGGCACTTTAAGGATTTAAGGATTAAAGCGCCAATCACATGATGTGTCGTCTGTTGAAATGTTTTGAAGCCAAACACTGTAGACCAAGATCAGACTGCTCTTGTTTCATGTGGACCGAATGCAGCAGGTGACATAAGCTGACGGCGTTTTCAGCACTTTAAGGGATAACTGATACTTACAATTTCCGAATACAATGAGCTTCATCTATAAAATATTGCCCGAAGTAAATACTCCTTTGCCAATGCAGCAACAATATTTCTGTACTTGCCCAAAATAGTCTCTGGGCTGGACAACAAGATATCATAATGTACAACTCAACGTCCCTTTTCAATATCACGGAGACTTATATCTTCCTCAGAAAGGTACAGACTTCTTATTCCTAGAGAATGCATCTTTTTTTTCTTGCGTTCTCATTAATGAAACAAAAGGAGAAACAACAATACAACATACACTAGGCGATGTGTCTTTGTTTTTCAAATAACTCAATGTTTGCAAAAAGAGCCATTTCAAAAGTAAGTGATTTCCCACAGCAAAAAACATCTTTTCCAAAAGCATATCCCTAGATAACATTTCTTTGATTTCGACGCAACTCTGTGAAATTCAACACAATATAGCATCACAGAGCAAGGGTTAAAAACAATCAAGACAAAGTATTCCTCAAGACACAAACACAATCTGGTAATAGTAGGGAGCTTATATAATTTTATGACCCTTATCTTGTATCTGGTCGGAGGCCAGCAATCAATCACCTGATGCTAGTGAGATAAGTTAATTGATCTACTAAGCACCATGATGAAGTTATGTAAAATAGGGAGCTGGAACATACTTGTGAATGCTTTGAAGTCTGTAGTAACCTGAATTCCTCCAACCAGTATGCCAGAGTTCATAAGTTGTAGATGTTTGAGCCAGCATAAATTAAAATTCTGGACTGGAATACGGCTAAAGATAAGATGTGGAATGGCATCGGTTGGTATGGATTCATAGGTCCTACAACATCTACGACTGATATAAGTCTAGTTAAAAGCATGAATGAGTGGTTTGTTACAGGAACTTTAACTCTGGCTGACAAGTGTTATTCTCTAACAAAAATTTTAAAAAAGACCAGGTATCATCAAGATTCTGGAACCTTCTACAGATTCTTAGATATTGGGACCCATCCATCCACCTCCCCTCAAAAAGAGATGCCGTCCTGCACAAAAGGTAGCAAGCATGTGTCTAAGCACCTTCAAAGAAGGAGCATGAGCTCATCTAAAGATAAAATTTGAGATCTCCAAAAGGAGAGAATAGAAGATTCTCCAATGAAGTGGCCTGAAATCCTCCTAATTAATTGTCAATTTGTCAGGTCATATAAACAAGACTAAAGTATTCGTATATCTGTAAAAAAAATTATCGTTATAATATAGTAGAAAGTCAGGACCTGAAACACTTGAATGGGCACCCAACTAAATTAAATTGTTTCCTGTTGATTAATATTATACAATTATTGACTTCAATGAGGTAGACATAAGGATTAATCTACCCGAAAAAGTGATAATTCACTGAGGCCGCTAGGCCGAGGTGAATATCATTTTTAAGGGTAGATAAATCCTTATGTCTACCGAAATTGAAGTCAATAACTGTTTTGTTATATGACTTTTCATTTAAGAATGAAAATTTTTCTACTTTCACTTTTGTCGTTTAAGACATGTTCAACCTTCTATTTAAGACATCTAAGGACTTTCTCACAAGTTTAAGCAACTTTTATTAAAATATCATAACTTTGTATTTTGCATTTTTCAATGTATATTAATTCTCTTAATCGGGAATATAAAATCTTATCATAAAATTGTTTTTACAGTTTGTTTATTCATACAAAGATAAATAAGCAAACAAAACAAAACAAAACTGTTGTAAAAATCATGAAAGTCTTTAATTTACCTGTTGGGAGGTGATGCAGCAAATCATTTCAATTTCATGCAGCACATGCTAGTTTCACACTCATCATGCTATTTTAGCTCTCTAGAGGGTAATATTGCAGAAGTGTCAAAAATATTAACTTCTGGAAACTAGTTCGAGCTGGTTTTCATGCAATATTACCCTGTCGACCGGTTTAGACCAGTTTCCAGGTAGACATAGAGATTTATGAAGACAAATTAAGCCAATCAAGAGACAGGATTGATTCTCTCCAGTCATATAACAATTAGCAATATCTTCATTAATTTCATCAAATGCAGAATATTACTTCTTTGTTTATTATCAAAAAAGTTGTGCAATTTTAGCATTGATAGTGGAAATACCTTTTGGAACCGATATATTTGCATAAGGAAGAATATCTCCCTCAATTGATGTCTTTGTGAGCAACCATTCTAATTTCTGTTTATGTTTTTAAGAGACCAACAATATTTAATTATGAATATGTGAAATCACTGTTTATCAGTGGCTAACGCTACGTCATAAAACATATATAAGGACCACAAGTTATATGATATTTTAGCGTGTGTATGTAGTCATAACGACTGTCTAAGCTTACGTAAGTAAATGAGACATTGGCCCATTTAAGTCTAATAGACTTGCCTACCCTTATCACTAGGACGAGTCCATTTCCAATTATAGGGGTGATGGATAGTATTATTCATATATTTTTCTCAAAATTTAATGGAACATTCTGTAATGCTACGTTTACACTATGTCCCCGGCGAACACGGCAGTCACGATTTCGGCCACCGTGGACGAAACGGGGTGACCGTAACACAACGTAGGGGAACGGGGTCGACAAACGTAGCTCGCCGTGGTTGCCGTGATCACCGGGACGGATTTTTAAACAGTCAAAAAATTTGCCACGGCAGCCACGGCGGGATTGACCTACTTAAATGTGCCGTAGTAGAAGGGGGAGAACGCAACAAAACGTGACGGAACGTAACAGACCTTAACACAACTTGGAGTATGTCCGTAGCTGGACGGCTTGTTACGAGACGGCAACGCAAGGTCTGACAAGGTCTATCAAGTTCTGTTGCGGTCTGCCACGTTGTCCTAACCCGACCTCACAGCTCGAACCTGAACATGGAGTCTAAGAATCTCAGATAGATGCATCTGAGGAGGAAAGTAGTGGCAAGGGTAGAAATAATCATTACTGAATGGACTTGGGTAGTTTCATTGTATTATAGAGGTGTCATAGGTTATAATTTCTCGTGGCAGAATATTGCTTTTATTTCTCTGAAGATCAGTCAGTGTAGACATTGATAAAATGCTGCATTGTAAGCCATTTCATTAGAATCTTCTGTGTTTTTAAAAAATTATCATAAATGAGTCACTAGAGTACAAAGGGTTAATGCTGATACCAATGGCTGGTGTTTTTGTTTCAAGACTCTCATTGTACAGTTTCGAAGAGCTTTGGGGGCCTTAAATGCGTTAACATCTTTGATGCGAAGCTCTCTTGCAATAAAAAAGTGAGAAATATCCCAATAGTTGCATTCATTCTTCCGAAAACCATGCCCACACTTTGCATCCGTCTTTTACCTTCCTGCTAGACGATCATTCTTCTATACAGCTGCTGGTGGCCTCCTTGCTGCCACAAAGGCCATATGTACACTCCTAGCAATTATATAAATACGAAATCGGCTTCTTAATTGCAATTACATGTAATGATGGTTTTGATCAAGGGTGCAGCTTTGTGGACCTCCTCTTTATACCGTGGGCATATTGGGGCTCAAACGCCATTCATCGCCCACATTTTATCGTAGAAAACCTTGACAGAACTTGACAGACGTAGCAGAACTTGATCGCAACGTAACAAAACGTGAGAGGTCCCAACAGAACGTGGCAGGCCGGGATGAAACGTAGAACCATCCGTGACAGACCGTAGCGCGCCGGTGAGCCTCTGTCACGGCAGACCTTGACAGACCGTGAGAAAACGTAGCGAGACTTTTTTTTTTTTTTTTTTTTTTTTTTAAAAAAATAAAAAAAAAAACAAAAAAAAAAAGGAGCGAGACTTAACAGGACTTGAACACAAAGACAAAAATAACTAAAAACACCACGGCGAGCTACGTTTCTGGCTCGCGTGACTGTCGTGGCTGCCGGGAACATAGTGTAAACCTAGCATAAGCAAATAAAGAATATCCTGATCAGATACCGCATTATGCTGTGTCTGATCTAAGGTCTGCACTGTTTGCCTAAGCCCCATTTAAATGACACTATGCTTATATGGGTTAGGCTTGATTCTTCATGAATTTTAGTGAGCAATTTTATATACGAAGATGACGCAACTATTTATAATTTAAGTTAGCACCGTTTAAACAAGTCCTAGCTTACATTAAGACAGGTGCCCGTTGTGTAGCTGAAACAATCTGAGACCAAACTAAGAATATTACATTACTATCATCTATCATTTGGGTCTCATCGCGAGAAAACCTATCTTTGAAGTTTCCGACAAAGCAAGTTTTTCAAGCCAGTCTCCTCAGCTACAGAGACAGGCTAGAAATTGAAAGTTCACCTGTAGCAAGTTTACATATGGTTCTTTACAAAAGGTGAATTAAAAAGGGGCTGATCAGACTGCGCGGTCTGCCCCTGTGTGGTTCGCAACCCCTGAAGACAGGTTTTTGTCGCGCTGAGGCCCATTTATAACATTGTGTAGACATAAACACTAACAAGCAGCACTTTTCCTGATATCTCTTCTGTGTGTGTTGATGTAAGCAAATGGAGCCTTTGTAGAGATCACAAACGTTGAGATTCTTAACCATTTACCTCTAAGAGACACCTTTAACTCCTTTTTTAATGAAAAGGAAAATAAACACTCCCTATTTTTCTGTAATGAGTTTCATTTTTTAGGTCCACTTAGCAGAATGAATACGGTAACATTATACATTTGATGCATTCTTTTGAGGTTAACATCAGGATTTGTCAACCTGAGAACATTGATGTTCACCGAGGCAAAGCCGAGGTGAACATCACTTTCGAGGGTTGACTAATCCTGATGTTAACTGAAAAAGAATGCACCAATTGTTTTGTTATATGACACTGCCTCTCTTTTCCTAGTTTTATTTAAAGTGTTTTCATATTTCTAAACTTACTCAAGTCATATTTTTTCAACAATCTACTTCCCAAATTTCTACAACTCTTATGAGATAAGCAAAATAATTGCATTTTTAACCCATATATGCCTAGCTTCCTTTATGTGGGACATAGGCAAATAGCGCAGACCCAGATCAGATGCCACAGAATGCGGCGTCTGATCAGGGTCTGCACTGTTTGCTTGCATAATTTTCTATTAAAACTTGAATAAAAATGAAAAATACCACCTAACATTCCTTTAAACAGAAATGGACTGTTCCAATTGATAACGATGGGAAATTCCATTCGGCATAAATGGGTTAAATGCTGTTCTCATAAAATGAACAAACATTTTACCTGTGAAATATACATAAGAAACCTGTCAGTGTTTCAATGTCTATTTTTAGCTCTCTGTTAGGACTGACAAAAAGCAATGTTACCTGGGCTAGATTTAGTTCAATCTATTTTTAGCTCTCTGTCAAGACTGACAACACTTGTTAACCTGTCTTTAGCTCATCACTGTTTGACATCATGATCTGTCACAACCAGTGCAAGCTAGTTTCAGCCAATCAGAGGAGGTCTTTTATAGGAGTCATATAACAAAATGTAATGAGATCCCACGTATGGCATGGGCAGTTGATATAGCATTGCCTAGCAATAAGTATATTTGCGACTAGACCCCTTTCAACACCGAACACTGTATTACATAAAAGAAAACCATGTACCTACTGTATTCTTCGTATGCTTGATAATCGGCTTTTGCTGATTTTCTTTTCAAAATTAATCTTTTTTCAAAAATCATCAGTGTCCAGCAGTTCAGAGATAGATCAAGCCAAACATTTTCTCTGGTTCGAATGGTTCCAAAGTGTTGCAAATTTTATCAGCAGAAAACACTTGCAAGAGACAGAGTGTTAAAATGCCAGTCTAATACTTCCTTGATAGGCTATGACATACTTTAATAATAATTGGCATCATTTCATTGTTTCTTTATAAGCGAAAATCGCTTTGTATTTCCGAAAAGAAAATATACTCAGCGCCAATGAAAAGTTACCACTATTGAAATTTCGATATTTCGGAAAATATATAATGCAGCTCTTTAGCTACTGTTACGTTCATGTTTCTGGTCAACGGCAAGCTGGTTTGGAGAGATAAAACAGTTACATGATACCTGGAACTATGGTGCATGTGATGCACGTGCATTTTATGTTTTTTTGCAGTTTTTAAGAATTTGAAATCCTCATTTTCTGAAGACAACATGCCAGGACATGCCCTAGACAGTCTCATTGAAAACGCCACCAAAATTGTTAAAGTTATCACATTAAACGCGAAAAATGGGGATCAAACTTTACGGTAGCACCAAAACTTTGCATTTTCCTTTACAATGCAATGGAAAATACATGGGTTCATCAAGGAATGGTTATAATGCATTCGGATGTGGTGGATACCGTTTTCCATAGTGGTGATGCATAGGACTCTATGCCATAAAATTGAGTGTTGAAGGATCCGCCGTTCTTCGTTCAGAATGGACTAAATATTGTCCTGTGTTAAATGTATGTGATTTACTGGTAACTTTTCACTGACGTTGAGTATAAATATGAGCCGCGACATGTGATTTCCTAATAATGAAGCATTATGATAAGTGTAGACAAAGACGAGCCTGTGCAGCCTCTTCTTTAAGCTTAGACACTCCAATGATGTTCAGCCAGTAGCTTAACAGTCATAGAATATTCAAGCGACTAGCAAAGGCTCTGATCAGACTGCGCATATGCGCAGGCTGATCTGAGGCTTTGCTTGTCGTACACACTACAATGTTGGACACCTCATGTCGCGGCTCATATCACTAATGTTTGATCTGTTAACAAAAAAAAATATAACCATGGCATGCCTCTGGTGAGTATTAAGATTGATTTCACAAAGTTCGGTGTTGAACTGGTTAAACATGCTAGCTGTTATATATGCAAGCTGTATGGTAAGCGCTAGAACTGAGCATTACCCGTTACTTTATCTGTGAAACAGAACAAAACAAAACATAACATAACATAACATAACAAGTAAGTGTATGCAATCGTTGATGATGCGCTAGGGCTGATAGAACCTAGAAAGCATCGATATTGCCGAAACTACTTTGACATACAATAAAATACAACCACCCAGTATGCAGTCTATGGCCAATTTCGGACCACCAGCGAAACGTCATTCAAGTCAAGTTTAAGTATGGTCAAAAATATTTTATTTCTCTGGTACATACTGTATACAGCTAGAGATTCAACATAATCTATACATATGACATATTAGCATATTTTAGCATATAGAGGTCAAATGAACGTGCATCATAAGTCATAGCATATAATATACACGTATAAACATACTGACCTCTTTCAGAAAATTTCTGAACATATTTTTGAAATGTTAATTAAACTTCCTTAGGAGACTAACTATATATTTAACAATTTAGTCAGCACTGCTGAAATGGCGTTTCGCTAGTGGTCAGGTACCGGCCCGATCTAACATGCTTATTGGGATGACTGTATAAATATATCCACCAAATTTGATTTGGCTGCTTCGATTACATGAACAGATGTAACAACTTTTATTATACATGGGAACAATAAGCTTTGAACAGAAATCAAAAAGGTAAAGTCAAATATTTTCATATGAATTAGATGGCCACCTTTAGGAAACCATTATGAAATCATGAAAACACTTGCTGATGAGGTTTCCTTCCTGTTCAACTGATGGGGCGGATCCAGGATTTCTGGAAAGGGGGGTTTATATGTATAAAGGGGTAAGTTTTCGTTTTGCTTATTTTATCTCATTTGTTCTTAAATATCCCCTGAAAATGAAATAATTTGGTCTCATTGAGACCAAATTTACAGATTATCACTACCCTGTACTATCAGAGTCAACTTGATGATTCTGTATATGTAAGCACACACAAACCAGATATGGAGGATAAAAGTATTATTATAGTATTTTTACATGTATCACTATAAGACCATGTATGATGAAATGCCCCAAACTGCAATATAGATTGTTTCTATGTGAGGCCGAGAACCTTTTGATCTGCCCTCATAACTATGAAAATGGAGGTTCTGTAAGTCTGAGCCACTCCCGATGTATTTAAAGCTGACTAAATCAACAAGGCACAAAAGATAGTGCGGTAGAGCTTTAGTCGCTAACAACAAGCTGGCTATTAAATTTTTAAATATAGATGGCGTCGCTGAATGTAGCAATTAAGAAAGCAAGTGTTTAGTATCAATAAACCTGCTTGTCAAGATAAAAAAAACTGCAATGAAAATAACATTATAATATACACTGATACTTCTTCCAAACAATGTGAAAACATGACTTGCCTAAAACCTTGTCTTTAAAGCATGTGTTTAAAGTTAAATTGCAGCTTTTCCATTGTAAAATTTCTATATCTAAATTCAAAGCAAGACAACATAAGTAAAACTCAAAAATTTCCATGATAATCCCTACCTTTCTAATTACGAAATGGCAAATTTCTGGGAAATTTTTTTCTACTGAGAATTATAAAGCATCTTGAAAAATTTAACCACTATCACATCATCGAAGCAATCACAATGATTTCACTGGCCAGACTGCGCAACTGTCTGTGCAGGTGCGCAGTCCACTATGCGACATTGCTGCTTGATATGGCATCGACATGTTTTCTTATCGGGTGGCTCGAACTGAATAAGAAAGATGGGTATTCCCAGGCTTGTTGATAGAATAAGTGTTGAATTGTCCCTTTTGTGTTTTAAAGTTTCAATGGTAGCATAGACATTTTGAAACAATGCATATCGGTCGCGAAGGTTTGTTTTTATCTTTGCAAATAGTGCAGACCTGATCAAATGCCGCAGTATGCGGCATTTCATCTGGTCTTTACTGTTTGCCAAAATACCCGTTTGCTAAAGTATTACTTGTTTGTAGGTATCCAGAATATAGAGGGTTAAAATTAAGCCCTGACACCAATACAAAACTTGATCGTATCAATTTGGATGAATAAACCTATCAGTAAACCAAAAGTTGAGCCGCGACATGAGATTTCCAACAATGTGGTATGTGCGACCAGCAAAGGCTCAGACCAGCCTGCACATATGCGCAGTCTGATCAGAGCCTTTGCTAGTCGCTTGACTATTTTATGAATGTTAAGCTACTGTCTAAGCATCATTTGGAGTTTCTAAGCTTAAAAGGAAGCTGCACAGGCTCGTCCAAGTCTACACTTGTCAAAATGCCACATTGTTGGAAATCTCATGTCGCGGCTGAGTTACTATTGTCCTGAAATTGTTTTCTTTCACCTATTAGCGTTTGATTACCTAGATCCAGATGTTCTGTGTCGTCTTCACTTTTCTTGCCAAAGTAGTCTTTGTCAGCAATATAGGCTAGCACAACCATAGCAGGCAACATGAGCATGGTCACAATGGCCTCCCAAACGTCCACATAATCCGGAGATACAACCGTCAGAATAAGTATCAACCATATATAGGCTAAAACGGAAAACACCGAAGTCACGGCGAAAACTTCAATATGTTTAAGTTTCCTAGTTTCCCCATCTGGTATTGCCATTATACAGATTCCCGTAATGAACATCAAATTGAAAGCTGCGGACTCCACAATGGTCCCCGGCCCTAAATCACCTGCATAGAAATTGTTCTTTAACACTTCAATAATCGAAAGCATAATTTCAGGTGCGCTGGATCCCAGCGCCATTAGAGTTAAATTGGCAACGGTACCATTCCAAAGCTGAACCTCTACTCCCTGATAACCCTCTTCTGAGTCATCCGCGACCTTGACCATCTGTGTTCTAGATGTAATGGTCTCAATAGCAGCCATAAATATATCAGCGTTAATTGACACAGCCATTAAACTCCAGAGAAGTCCTATCCCATACAAAACAACACGACCGGCGTGTGCCCACGTGTATTCACTGACCAGGGGAAAAAACAGCTCTCTGTCAGCACACAGATAGTTTTCGAGATCACAAGACATTGTGGCTAGTTTTAGGAGTATTTACAGCCTGAGATTAACCTGAAAAAGAGACAGAATCCCAGTTACTATATAGCATTGAGCCAATTAATTTAACAATCGCATGGTCGATCAGTAACTTGCATTACAATCCAAAGATATCGATATTTATTTCATACTTAGCAGTGAAATCAATGCATATAAAAAGACAAATTAAAGTGATATCAATCACTAGTGAAATGATATGATATCAACCACTAGTAATTGATATCCAAGCGGGCATTTTTGTTAAATTTATATTAATTCAAGCTTGAGAATAAATATTGATTTTACCTTGAGTTTTCACCATAAAATGGAAATAGAATCTATCAAAGAATGTGTATGTTGAATTCAACTTTGTTCTCCAACCTTGAATCATGGCTTGTTTTTTCAACTTTCATTCAACTTTGCTGGTCAATAGTGAATCAACCGTGATGTGAGGAATGAAATCAAGACTTTTTTCTTTCCAGGTTTGTCATTATTGAATCAAGCCTTCTTCTTAAATTAGGCTTTATACTTTGGTATTCAAACTAGACTCAACTTTTACAGTCAATATCGAATCAACATTGAGTTAATGATTAAATTCAAGGCTTAAATCTATATAAGTGCATCAATGTTAATTCAATCTTAAATATTCAGCTTGGATTCATGTTCTGTAAATCAACTTCCGCTAAACCGCAACAGTAAACCAGAGGAAAAATGGCCCTACAAACGCTCACCTGACTCTCGAAGTCAATATAAGCCTGACATTTAGCCAGATATAACCACAACAGTGACAAAAGCACTGTTGTGAATGTTTTGTCAAAACATCTGCAGTAGCATGGAGATATATATATAGCACAACTTAACTACTAGCTAATGCCATAAACATGTATTCAAAATTTAACTTTTTACCTACTTATGGCTTTTGGAAAGCAGACTTTTTTCGAAAATTGACCATTTATGTTGCCCCAGCAACCAATCATATTCGGTGATTTGGACAAAAGTCTTATGATAGGTGGAGAACTATTCAATGAATAGTTTTGTAAAATAAAATCAATTATCCAATTGCTAATTTCCACTTTTCGCATTATATATCTTTAAAGATTTAAGCTGCCATATCAACTAAAATAGCTGGTCAAACATGTGGTTTCTTTAAAAAATTGACTATTTTGTCAAACAAAAATTCACACTGTATGTCACACTCTAGCAACCAATCGTTCAAGCGATTCGTACAAGTACAAAAGTCATATAAAACATGGAGAACTACTCTATCAGCATTTATGTAAAAAGATAATTGAGACACCAGAAATTGCCCATTTCCACTTTTCCCACTATAAGTCTATGTAAAACTTTAAGTTGGCATAGCCACAAAAGCAGATAGACAATGACAATAAAAACATGACTTTTGTACAGGGTAATGTTCTAAGCATGTATGCCTAATCACCTTAATCATCTAACTCATAAAACCGCAGATTGCCACGCAGGGATTGCGCTTCTACACGCTCTGTTTTCATCTCCTGTTCTTTATTTTGCGATTCTAATTTTGATACAGATGATTTTAATTCGTTGACCTGTTTCGTAAGGTGCGCATTTTGATCTTTTAAAATTTTGCTGTCACGGTTAAGTTGGTGAACCGATGTTCCCAAGTGGTCGAATTTTTTGTTCATCTTCTTGACAATTTTACGTATCTCTAACAGTATTCACGTGGTATTAGTTTCGCTGAAATAACCATCAGATTCTTTCCATTGTTCTGACGTCTCGCTGGCTAAATCCACATCGCTCTGTGATTGTATTTGTATTTTGTATTTGTATTCTGCACTTGAAGTAGCATTCATTATTAAGCCCATAAATTGCATAGATATGGCGTACCATATGGTGGCTGTTTTGTGCCATTTCGTTATTTCGTTGTTTCGTCTTTTCGCCTGGCGTTATGGCGCTCAAAAAGACGAAATAACGAAAAAACGCCATGAGAAAAACTGAACAAACAAAATAACGCCAGGCGAAAGAATGAAATGACAAATTTCGCCATGCCAAAAGACGACAACTATTCGCGGAAAGACGCAGAAATGCAATGCGAAATAACGCCATGTAATACTCTTATTTTCGTGTTTCCGCCTGGCGTCTTTCGTTATTTCGTCTTTTTGCCTGGCGTTATTTCGTCCTTTCGTTTTTTTTGTGTTGCGTTTTTTCGTTATTTCGTCTTTTTGCTTGGCTTTTTTCGTTATTTCTTTTTTTCGCGTGGCGTCTTTTCGTTATTTGGTCTTTTCGCCTGGCGTTATTTCGTCTTTTCGTTTTGCGTTTTTTCGTTATTTCGTCGTTTCGCTGGTCATTTTTCGTTATTTCGTCTTGCGTTTTTTCGTTATTCGTTATTTCGTCTTTTCGGTTGGCATTTTTTCGTTATTTTGTCTTTTGGCCTGGCGTCCTTTCGTTATTCCGTTTTTTCGCCTGGTGTCTTTTCGTCTTTTCTCCTGGCATGAGAAAAACTGAACAAACAAAATAACGCCAGGCGAAAGAATGAAATGACAAATTTCGCCATGCCAAAAGACGACAACTATTCGCGGAAAGACGCAGAAATGCAATGCGAAATAACGCCATGTAATACTCTTATTTTCGTGTTTCCGCCTGGCGTCTTTCGTTATTTCGTCTTTTTGCCTGGCGTTATTTCGTCCTTTCGTTTTTTTTGTGTTGCGTTTTTTCGTTATTTCGTCTTTTTGCTTGGCTTTTTTCGTTATTTCTTTTTTTCGCGTGGCGTCTTTTCGTTATTTGGTCTTTTCGCCTGGCGTTATTTCGTCTTTTCGTTTTGTGTTTTTTCGTTATTTCGTCGTTTCGCTGGTCATTTTTCGTTATTTCGTCTTGCGTTTTTTCGTTATTCGTTATTTCGTCTTTTCGGTTGGCATTTTTTCGTTATTTTGTCTTTTGGCCTGGCGTCCTTTCGTTATTCCGTTTTTTCGCCTGGTGTCTTTTCGTCTTTTCTCCTGGCATTTTTTCGTTATTTCGACTTTTTGCTTGGCGTTTTTTCGTCTTTTCGTGTGGTGTCTTTTCATTATTATGTCTTTTCACAGGGCTTTTTTTCGTCTTTTAGTTATTTCGCTTGGCGTTATGGTGGGGCAAAAAGACGTAATAACAGCACGCCTAAAGATGAATAATGAAGAAACGCCATGCGAAATAACAAAAAGACGAAATAGCGCCAGGCAAAAAGATGAAATAATGAAAAGACGCCAGGCAAAAATACGAAAAATAAGAGTTTAAAATGGCGTTATTTCGCATGGGGGTTTTCGTCTTTTCGCGCTCGTTTTTCGTCATTTTGCTTGGCGCATTTCGATATTGTTTCTTTTCGCCTGGTGTTATTTCGTCTTTTCGTTATTTCGCTTAGCGTTTTTTTCGTTATTTGGTCTTTTCCCTTGGCGTTATTTCGTCTTGGCGCTGCGCCAAGGGAAAATACAAAAAAAGCGAAATAATGAAATGGCACAAAACAGCCACCATATATAAGTGCTCTTCATTTCCGTAACTTTACGGTCTGCACATGCGTACGTTACATACTTAATATTGTGACGTTTGTCATTGGGAAGAATGAACTGGTGTCTTTCAGTTTGTTTTTCGATGCTTCCCCGCCCCTTCCCCCCTAGACCAAACCCAGCAGGCACACGATATTGATTTGATATTGATTTCGTATTGAATAATGGTTGAATATTGATCAATCCATTTTCAAGGGTAACTCAATATTTATTCAACATTGTCATTTCAGGGTTGAAATACCAAGGATGTTTCAATACTGATTAAGCAATTAGCGATTCAATGTTAAAAGCTAAATGTGTATTCAATACTGAATCAATATTACAAATACAATTTGACTGCGAGCAGTTTTTTTTTGAAAGGTTAAACAAAACAGATTCAATAATTATTCAATGTAATTGTTTCAATGCTGATTTACCAACCTTGATTCAATACAGACCCAGAATCCGCAAATCAATATGGAATTCCTTATATAATTAACGAGTGATGTCCCTTAGGTGCAGGACTGTTTATATTTTCGTGAGACTTTTGATAATATATTTCTTGTAAACAGTGTATCAAATATGACAATTTGTGTATTGTGTGCGGTATAGTGAGATTGCCATCTGATAAGTAAGCCATTTGGACACACAGGACTGCTGTAAGTGACTTAAGAGCTTGAAATTCATTCTCTTGAACCACGACTATACATTTACATTACACGTTGCAGTGTGGTGTGATCAAAAGCATAAAAGAAAACAATGCGGAAGCTCATGTTTGTCATAACTATACTTGCTATTTCAATCCTATAATGGGCGTCTCTACTGAGCTTTGGCGCTTACACATTGGCTGTTTCTCTATGCCTAGGAAGTGCAAGATCCAACTTAGAACTCTGAAACAAGTACTTTTGTTTAATATTTTTTACCTGCCCGTTGCGGAGGGAATGTACTCTAATCCTGTGCCTCAAACTGGATCTACCCGTGGTAATAGTTCTCTGACAGGCGGCCCTGCAATGGCCATGGAAGTTGTCGTGTAAGTCAACAAGATCCTATCGATGGTGCTTTTGCGGATACATCTGTACGCGATCCCGCATGTCTGAGCAACCGAGTAGACCAGCCCCATACCTTACGTCGAGCATTCAGATCACAAAATCAACCATCAGTTAGTTCTCAATCGCAAGTGAGCTCTTGGCCTTCAGTCCCCCAAACTCAGATTCAACCGGGCGAATCGAATAGAACCGATCTCACAAATACAAATACGCAGAGCAATATGGATTCAGCCAGCGAGACGTCAGAACAACGGACAGAATCTGATGATAATTTCAGCGAAATAAATTCCACGTGAATACTGCTAGACATACGTAAAGATGTCATGATTTGACCACTTTGAAACATGGGGGTTTGCCAACTGAAGCGTGACAGCATAATTTAAAAAAATCAAAATGCGCAGGTCAACGAATTAAAATCGTCTGTATGAAAATTAGAATCGCAAAATAAAGAACATGAGATGAAAACAGAGCGTTTAGAAGCGCAGTCCCTACGTGACAATCTACGATTTATGGGCTCGATATAAAAAGTGATGAATCTTTTGAAGGATCAGAGACCAAAGTGCGAAATTACATCGATGAACACCTTAACCATCCAGTCGAAAGAGCGTATCAGGGGTAAAAACTCTCCACGACCCAGTATAGTGAAGTTCTCGCACTATAAAGGTAGAGATTGTTCTCAAAACTTATCGCGAAAATTGTTCTCAAAACTTATCGCGAAAAACGCAAAACCATTGTGAACCAGGCTCTAGATAACCCTACAAATGAAGAAGATGTATGGAAAACGATTTGTGTCAGTGAGTACTTTCCTGAGCGCGTTATTAGAGTGAGGTGCAAGCTGTATCGTTTCTTCAATCGAGTATTGAAGATGGGAGAAAATCGTATTTGAAGTACGATTGACAAATGGTTGATGGTCAAGAATATACATATGACTATATGATAATGCACGACCCGCGCTTGCAAGGAAATAGGACATAGGCCAAGGTTCAGAAACTATTGAGTATACACAGAATTTTGTGACGCCACAAACTAACATCTGCTGTTATATCAGACAACCATAGTAATATGCAACGTATACCTGGCGATTCATCAATTTTCACTGCTGAAGCCAAAGCAATTGATCTAGCTTTAGATTTCATTAGCACTTGTGATGCTAGCAATAAATTTATTATATTTTCTGACTCGCTTTCTGTATTGAAAGCAATGAATCATACCAGTTCAAAGAATCCACAGATTCAGAAACTTTTAGAAAAATGTCATGAGCTTTTAGCTTATAAAGAAATTGCTCTCTGTTGGATTCCTAGTCATATAGGTATCCAAGGGAATGAGAGGGTAGATAAGCAAGCAAAAACATCGCTTTCATTAGAACCAACTTCTTTTAAAATTCCATTTTCCAATTTTAAGCCATCTATCAATAAATATATCTTGGAAGAATGGCAAACTTCATGGAATAACAGCATTGGAAATAAACTTCTTGACATCAAACCAACTATTGGTGAATATCAATCAGTTATTCGAAACAGTAGAAGAGAAGAAGTAGTTTTAGCTCGACTCCGCTTAGGTCATACCAGAGTCACTCATTCACACTTACTACAAGGTGAAGAGCAGCCACAATGTGTTGGTTGCGACGCACCATTCACCGTACGTCACTTCCTTTTGGAATGTGGCGATTTTGCACAAGTAAGAAATAATTGCTTCCATGTTAATAACATGAAAGAATTATTTCAAGATATACATATTGATAGTATTATGACATTTTTAAGACAAATAAATCTTTTTAACAAAATCTAATTGCTATTTTTAAAATCATGTTTTGTTTTACATTTGTATCAGACCATAATACAGATTTTTTAATGTTGTATTCTGTTCAGTTAAATAACATGTACAGTTATCTGAATAGCTCTTTGAAACTGTCAGATATTGTACGTGGTCTCTCTTGTCAACAATCGTATTGTAACTAATTATCATTATACAAACTCATCATCATCTTAACCTTTTATTTTATCTTATAAATTTTTACTTTTTCCATCTTCATCATGTTTAGTTTAATACCGTCTGACGCTAATGACCCACAAGGGTTGATGCGTCGTTAAGAACCAAACAAACAAACAAACAAACAAACAAACAAACTAACATCCATTATCGGAATGTCGAAAACGGAAAACCCCAGCACACTGAATTGACTGTATGTTCGCTGAATTAGCAAGGTTAAAAAAATTCGAAGATGGCCACAGTTTCTTAAATGTTTGCAGAAAATACGATATTATTAGATTGTATGAAACATGGCAACGACAAAAAGAAGCATTTGACTCTTTTTAGATGGCTACCCACATTTTGACGGTATGCACGCTCCCTGGGGCACAACACAGCGTGTATCAGGGGGGGGGGTAACTGTTTATGTGATAGATTTCGTAGTAATTAATAATATAGTTCGTCGCATTTTCACAGATATGTCAGATTCTGTCGTTCTCTTAATTGATAGTATTTTCAATGATAGGATAGATGATATTTTTCTAATATTTACATATATTGTGCCTGAAAAACCTCGATTTACTCCCCAGAAAATGATGATGGAATTAAAATTTTGAATGAAAAAATATTCACTATTAAATCTGTCTATCTAGAAGCAGAATTATTTATTGCAGGAGATCTTTTAAAAGTTTAGTTGATTATATTATTGCATCAACTAGTTTATTTTATAAATTTGCTTACTTTTGTATAGCTATGCAATATTTTTCAGACCACTTTCCGGTTATATGTACACTACTGTTATGTGCACTTAACATGGGTCACAATAAAAGGAGTTTGTTCGTTCTATGCAGGACATAATTTTAGAGCAAATGAACTGCTAAAGGGGTACTTTCATCTGTGCCCAAGCATGGATTTTCATCAAACTTTGCATAATAATAACTCATTATATACGAACTATGAAAATGTATTTATCGAATTAGAGCATGGATTTTCATCAAACTTTGCATAATAATAACTCATTATATACGAACTATGAAAATGTATTTATCGAAATAGATAGTTAAGAATAAGGCTTAGGAAGCAACCCTAAAGTACTCCACCATTGAGGTGGTACCTGTCTCTAAATTTCCATGTCCTAAATCTATAGTTTTGTTTATTTCTATGATTTGTCATCTAGATTGAATCCAAAATACCATAGACATTATTTTAATACCACGAAACCATTTGGATAAATTATGGTTTACGTTTTCAGAAGAAGTGATTGTAAAATTTCAATATTTTTTTTCAAAAATTTACAAAACATTCAACATTCAATTCAAAAGATGGATATGTTCTAGTCTTTGTCAAGATATCATATTATCACAAAAACATGCTATATATATACTGCTGATCTGAACCAAATGTCATGAAAATCCAAAACCGGTAACTTTGTCATTTTTACCTCTTATGGGTATAGGTCAGTTTTAGCAAAATTAATTATTTAGTTCAAATGGATTAATAACTCGACATAAGGAGGTTGTTTTCTAACCTACTTCCACTTTTCTCAAAGAAAGACATGTTTAGACAATTTTAAATGTTTCAATGGTCAGAAATGCCACAGGTCATGGCTCTGTGTCATGGCACTATGGGGTCAAGACAATGTGTATCACTTCCTCAAGTCCTGCATGATATTGTTTAAGAAACATAATATCCTAACAATAAACATGTGAAAACAAGAAGATTAAATATTTCCTTTACATCCCAACTGAACTAGATGAACCACATTTTGGTGCCGTGACCAGGATAATGTGTAACAGAGTCTTATCTAAGGTATCATAAAACAGTGTTCTACTTGAATAAGTGAGGTCCAGAAACAAAACTGTATGCCTAGAATATACAGCCAGCTAAAAGTATAAATGTTGCTATTTGATGGAAATCAGGATCAGTTTCACAAAACAGAATGAACAGAGAAGAACTTCAGTGAAATAAGGTGGATTCTTCTGATACTGAAGCTCCGTGTTTGGACTTGAACTTGTCAATAATAAATGGCATAGCTTCTTCTAGAATTTATGATAAACGGGATGATTTTAATTTTGAAATAGTAAATTTCCCATTTCTTGATGGAGATATTCCTCGCTCTCCTTCCTATGGTGTATATATTTCTCAGCTTATTCGTTTTGCTAGAGTGTGCTCTAATGTTGATGACTTCAACAATAGAAACTTATTTAAACTGTTAAATTATTAAAACAAGGTTATAGATATCATAAAATACGAAAAGCATTTTCTAAATTCTACCACAGACACTCAGAGTTAATTGTAAAATACAACATCAGGTTAAAAACTCTTCTGCAGCAAGGCATATCAGAACCTATATTTTATGGTGATTTAGTCTATAAATTCAAACGAATTGTTGGAAAACCTTATTTTAGTGATCAATTCAAAAAGATAGTAAAACGTTATATAAGGGTTGGATATAATTTGGATATCATGCAGTCTGCATGCCTAGTTTTAAACCAAATCACGGTTTATAGCTATGGTTTCCTCTTTGATTGCACGACGGTGGGTCAGGCCTCAGACTCTATGACGGCTCTGACGTAAAGCTTTAATTCGTGGGTTGGTGCCTGATGCTTATCTGTAGCTGGACCCACTGTGGCTCAACTTGAGGTTTTCTTTAGCTCTGACTATCTGTGAGTCAGGAGCCCTTTTTTATTTCATCATGGAGTGTTAATTTGATTAGAGTGTTTTCCATGATGATACATTGCATTAGTTAGATGGCCTCCATGCGAACGGAACATTTCTTGTACTTCAACAACAGCAGAATCTAGGGCAAAGATTTGGTACCATTAAAATGTATTTAAGCCCCCCCCCCCCGTGGCTTAGGCTGCTGTCCGTTCTAAGGCGGTGGTTCTGTTGTTGTTGACGTTTTGTTTATTGTCACGCCCATTGTGGGAGTCTGTAATTGTTCTATGTTTGTTGTACGTTACTTTATGTCCATTCTAGTATTGCAATCATCTTGATGGGGAAGAGAGAGCTGATTGCTTTGCTTAATTTGTCTTCCTGGTGTCTCGTTATGGTTGAGCGGCTCTTCCTCGCGGTACCACAGGGTTGTCTGCAGTTTGTGATTGTGGTATTTCCTGATCATACTCACTTACTGTTTTTAAGCATTAAATTAGCAATACCTTTAAAGTCAAGAGTTATCTATGACCAAAATGGTTAATTTTAACCAATAGGTTTGACAGGGGGTTATTTAGTGAAGCAGGTTTATTAATGAGTCTTATTATTATAAAATCATAGAGGTTCTTCTCCTGTATGAACTGACTTGTCATAAGGTTTCTCTTCTGTATGAATTAAAATTCTTAATAATGTTACATATTAAGTGTAACATTGGCAAGATGTAGTTTTAATGTTAGAAACTAGATGTATTAAGTACATGTGTCAACATAGTGTATCACTTTGGATAATATTATTGTGTAAGCACTTCATTAAATAAGAATCGTGGCACTTAATGTCAAAGCATATTGTTTTCTGCTTTTTCCAATCCATAATAGGGGAAAACTCTGAACAAATCAACTTCTATCAGTAAACGTACTAGCATGATGATTCAAACTAAGCAAGTATTCAAGTATGTATTACACTGAAATATAATTATTGTTTTTTTTACATTTCGATGAATTAGGCCCATGTGTTTACATCAAGTTAAAAATATGTTACTGGTCCTTGAATTTCATGAAATTTGGTCTACATATTCTTAACATATATGGATAGTTTATATGTTGAAATGGTATCTTGACAAAGACCGCAACCTGTAAAAATGTTTATTCCAAATTTGACTGAATACAAAATATACAGTCGAAAATTGGGGTACCATGCTATTAAAATGAATGCCCACCCAATATCCTAATACATACAAAGCCAATTTAAGTTACAGCGAACTTATCAATGATATACCTATTTAATAAGACACTTCTCCGCCCGTTACATGATATGTCAATTACTTTTGAAATGGTTTTAACTGGGTACCCTAAGGTATGATAGTGATATCATTCATGACGTCACAAATTAGCAATGGAATGCCATAAAAACACAAACGCACCATAAATATTAAAATTATACCCCAGGCAATTAAATAACATAATATTTTCAAAATCTAAGCGTGGGCAGACTCCCATGTTAATTTCCCATACCATGCAAGAGCCCCTTTTAATACAAACCTTGCATACATGTAGTGACCAATATGCTGCATATCAGAATGTCTCTTCGAAAAATGGCTCTTCAAACAATGTTAGCTTATAGTATAAAGTAAGAAAGGGTGCAGAGATCAGGAATCGATACAATCAAGTAAAGACACATCCCGCGTCCATCCATCCATCCGTCTGTTGTCCATTAGCATTTTTAAACAACATCTCTGAAGCCATGAGGGCAATTCTTACCATACTGCACAAATGGAATCTACATGTAGGCTCGGACCCAGTATAAACGGACTGGTCTCTGGCGGAAATACACAGTTATGTTGTCCAGGCTTTGTTTTAGCGCTATTTCAAAGTACTACAGCCTATAAAATTGATTCTGAAAATACCCAAGACTATACGAAGTTATTCCCAGTATTAAAAGTTGAAATATTATAAGTTATATTAAATTAAGTTGAAGTTTTATCAATCTTTTTAAGTTGATTGCTGCCGAATTTCGGCTAAAAGTGCCGAAAGAAGCTAAAAGGGCACCTTGGCTTCTTCCTGATGTTCATAAAGACGGATAATCTTTCAATAAATATTACAACACAGGCTTAAAAAAATTATGTTGAATAATTGCTTTATGAAGAAAGATCACAGATATGCAGATAAATAATGGAGATATGATTATTTAATCTTCAACATACGTCAGTTTTGAAAGCTCAGCCTCGACAACGTATTTCCAATTTTTACATGTATCTGTATTTCAGTTACCAGTCCGTGTATACTGGGTCCGAGATGTGGGGGAAACAAAACTGTTTTTTTTTTTTTGTTTGTTTGTTTTGATCTGATAAGAATTCTGGTTGCTATGGCAACTTATAGTTTCCATAGACTTACAAGTGCTTCTTTTCAATATTGTGGTTATTCCTGGCCAATAGTCAGGCTTATATTGGCTTCGAGAGTCAGGTAAGCGTCTGTAGGACCATTGGTCCTATGGTTTATTGTTCCGGTTGAGCGGAAGTTGAATAACAGAACAAGAATGCAAGCTGGAGATTAAAGCTGCATACTCTGTACCTTTTGATCTTCTAATTTTAAAAATAATGTTTTTATTTTTCAAGAACACAGTAAAAATACTCAAATTCAGGTAAACATTTGACCATTTTCGTAAATCTTAACAAGTTATCATTATCAAAACAACTGCATTTTTGTTAAAATTCAACGGTCTAGAATTATTGGAGGGACGCAAATAATTACCAACAAGAGAAAAACACACCTATTTGATAAGATAATTCACTTTTCCATGCAATTTTCAGCTGTACTGAACATTTTTATTGTGAAAACATAGATTAATTCTACTTTTACTAATGATTTAAAAAGAAAATAAAAATTTTCGAAAAATGTTCATAGTTACAGAGTATGCAGCTTTAAAGATTGAATTAACATTTACACACCTATAAAGATTGAAGCCTTGAATTAAATCCTCAACTCAATGTTGATTAATTATTGATTGTCAAAGTTGAGTCTACTAGTAGGTTGAAAACCAAAGTATGATGCCTAATGTAAGAAGAAGATTGCATGATTCAATATAGACAAACCTAGAAAGAATCAAGCCTTCATTTCATTCCTCACATCAAGGTTGATCAATATTGACTTGCAAAGTTGAATGAAAGTTGAAAAACAAACCATGATTCAAGGTTGGAGAACAAAGCTGAAGTCAACTTTTACACTCTTTGATAGAATCTATTTCCATTTTCTGGTGTAAACTCAAGGTAAAATCTATATTGATCCTCAATCTTTAATCAATATAAATTCAACATTAAATGCCTGCTGGGAAGATGCCCTTTGGACAATCCCATGTCACTATAAACATATACAACATATTTAAAAGGCTTCTTTGTCGTAGAAATCCCACGAATTTGACTATATTTCAATAATGTTATTAGTTTCTGTTTACTTAATCATATGTGACTTTATTTCTATTTATAAACGTTAACAATTGTAACGCAATTAACGTTGATGTCACGACGTTAGTAACGATATATAGTAACTAAGGACGAGAATGGAAGACAACAAGTGTGCCTAATAAGAATTGGTAATTATAATAAAGAGGAAATAAATGGAAGAGGAAGTAACAGAGGAAACTAAATATTACAGATGAATATGAAGTAACAGAGGAAACATAATTAAATAGAGGAACAGAACAGAAATAAGAGGAATAAGTGGCTTTTATTTGAACAGTTTCAATAATATTGTGGAAGAGACGAACAATTGATTTTCAGCTACTTATTTGCAGAATAAGTATTTCATTTCTAATGTGGGGTTGATAAATAAACTTGTAAACTATTGAAATTTGACATATTTTTTATTATCTTCACCACATTATCGGGTCTAGGACGGGAAAGGGGTTGTACAGGCCAAAAAAGTCATCAAACATCTGACATAAATAGGCCGCTTTGCCAAATTGTCATTTTTGTTATACATAAACTGTATGAATATATATATACTCTATCGTGATAGACCAATTGTTTACTTCAGTTTAACATATAATTGAAATTGCAAGCTCAGTTGATGATCAAATTAAATTCTCAGTCAAAACAAAGTATGATTATTATATGCATTAAGGACAAAAAAACGAATAAGATGTACGGAATAGAGTGCAAGGATGCATGTACAGCTGGTCAAACTTATTTGATGAATGTCCCTAATGTGTCCTTATTTTAACAAAATAAAACGAACGTCTCATTTAGGGAAATATTGTCTCATTTAGGGAAATAGCACGCCTTATCGCTAGACATTCTTTGATCTGTCAAAAATCATGGTCTCCAGGGGCCGTGGCTTATCGCGGTAACAATTTTTTTGAAGATCTTCTCTGAAACCAGTGGTCAGAATTCATAATAATTTGGTAGAGTCACTTGGTGCCCTTCAACAAAAATAGCTAAAACAATTTGATCCTTCAAAATACATGGCCATCAGGAACAATGTACTCGTCTTCTGTTTCCAATATACAAGAGGTCCAGAACACCCTTCAGTCCCTCACCTGAGTTTCATAGCCCCTTCAAGAACCATGAGTTGAAGTTTCATCCTAAAAGGCTTAGCTCTGAGCAAAATGCAGAACAGAGGTTCCCTTAATAATCCTCATACATGTGACTCACATCATTAACAAGATGGGGCTATCACAGGGATATAATTTGAACGATCTTTATTGGGACTGTGTGGCGGCGGTAGAACATCTCGCTGCCCTTCACTATAGTGTAGATTTTATTTTATTGTCCTTTGGGATCATGGGTTTCATTGTGGAACTTTAAAATTATTAGAGGGTCACTGATGAGTCCTAAATGGCCGAAACTAGCTAGTCTGGTCCAGAAAATATGCACACTCTAGTTTTAGTTCTTTTATGCGTTCTTTTCTTCCAAATGATACCCTTTTAAAGAACACTAGAAACGGCCTCGCGCCGGGTATAGGATATATACAGCATATGATGATATATGTTCTGAGCTCGGCTGAGCATGGAAGATGTCTTCATAAATATTAAAATTGGGAGCAAAATCTAAGAGCAGGATAAATACTAAGGAAATTCTTTCATGAATCAAGGGCTATTACTCTGTTATAAAGTATATTTCGTATTTCTATCAACCTTACTCAAACATAAGGCGGTAACGACGCAATGGTAAATAATGAACGCAGCAACATATGCAGCATATAATACACTACTATGGTGTGAATCGATGTGACTGCAATGTATATATATATATATATATATATATATATATATATATATATATATATATATATATATATATATATATATATATATATATATATATATATATATATGCCAATGAAATCTGTAAGTTGTCATATCAACTTAAGTCCTTTTCCAACTGGAAAACACACACTTAATCATTCCCTCAGATATACAGATATTGGGGGGATGCAGACCCTTGTGTCATATTTTAATGTATTACTTATGCTTGTGCCGGCTAGATGCTATTATGTGAAATATGGAATGAGCTTCACAGCTTAAGAGAGATCCACAGATGCTTATACATAACAGAAACTCATCTATAAACCTTCGGCTCAGGTGAGCTAAAAAGTATACGAAGCTTTGTGACTTATGAAAAATAGGCCAACGTTTTCTATTCTGTCAGTATCGAATGGTATAACTGATAAAATGAATTAGTATGTATGCAAGAATATCGTCAGACCAGGGATCGAGCCAATGGCCACTTTATTGATAGTAACACTCAACTGATTGAGTTAAAAACCTATCGGTCAGGGGTCGCGAGTTTGATCCCGGTCCGGTCCCATACTTTCGTGGAGATTGATCATGAAATTATTTCTACGGTCATTCTCCTCCCTTCCGCTGATTTATTCAAGAAGGGTTGTTGTCAGTTACAAGCGAAAGTATGTGCACGAATTACTGGTTAACCGCTTGTTCAAGCCTGCCCAGGAAAAAGTGTGGTTAGGTGAACTGACCGTCCCGCCATGACCATAGCTGTTGACTTGGGACGGAAAGCAACAAAACAAACAAACAAACAAACAAACAAACAACCTATTGGTAAAGAGTGTTGTAAATGTTAAAGCAGATTTGAGATTAAAAATGTGGCATTAAATCCAAAGTTTTATGACTCCTTAAACATTGTTGTCATCATGCGAAAAATGAACCAAAAGGTTTTACTATAGATGATGCCAAAGAAAGATACTGACAAAATTACAATCAGTGAAGACCCTGATTAGACCTCTTCTATAGGGACAGTCTGATGTGGATCTGCACTATTTGGTCATTCCTGACTGTACAAAAAGTTAGGAATTGATTTCATGACAATTTTGTTTGGTAATTGGTAAATGGTGCCACTGTAAAGCTTTTATATTTGAAACGCAAAAGTGAAATCAGCATAACAGACTTCTTCCATCATGATAAATGATACCACTGTAAAGCTTATATCTTTGAAACGCAAAAGAAAAAATCTGATTCAAAAGTGCTGTCTCAATGAGACGGTCTTTTTGAGCACCCAAAATATAAAACCATGGTTGCAAATATGGCTAAAGTTTTGTAAACGTTTACACAAATTCCATAAATCAAACAACACCACTTTAAAGCTAATATCTTTGCAACACACTTTAAATGATTCAACTAAAACATAAGTTGTAGGTACTCAAAAGTACCGTATTAATGAGCAATTCTTTTTATCACCCAAAATATATATATATATATATATATGAATATGAAGCACGGTAGACCATTTTTTTGTAAACGATTATTGCAAAACACGAAACGTTCCATACGTAAATGAGGAAGCCCCAGTTGCTAATGGCTTGTGCATTAAAGCGGGGCATGGTTGCAAATAATTTGTGTTTAAAAGCAAAAGCTAGGTGTGGTTCGGTAAAACAGTCGAGCTTCAGTAGTTTGGTGTGTTCAGGGCTACACAGAATTTTGGGAGCGCAGTAATTCCGTGGTAGAGTGCTTGACTCGAGACCGAGGGGCCGCGGCTTCGAGCCTCAAAGGCGTCACTGCGTTGTGTCCTTGAGCAAGACATATAATCCTAGCTTAGTACTGGTTCAAACCAGGAAGACCCATCCCACCATAACTGAAAGATTGTTGATGGGATGTAAAGAATCAAATCAAACAAACAAATACACAGCATTTTACACATCGAATCGAGGGTTCGCTGTAACCACCTTCTTTCAGTATAATAAATGATACCATTGTAAAGCTTTTATCTTTGAAACGTAAAAGAAAATCGTCATATTATCTTTTATTATTTTCAATCAAAACAAATGGCCACGTATGTTGTGGGTACTCAAAAGACCCGTCTCAATGAGACGTTTCTTTTGAGCACCCAAAATATATTGGCTCTGTAGGTCAGCATTTTTTTCAAAACTCTGCGTTTTGATCTATTTTGTCCAGGCTTTAAGGATTATTTATGCAGAGGATAGAGCACAAATGAACAGAGAATTAAACTATTTATTCTATGGGAAATGGAAAATTGGATTTCTGGCGCGGCCGATCGGACACGGCAGCACGATGCGGTCATGGCTTTCATAGACGGTCATCTCAGCAAGTGACGTGTGACCGCGTGACATATGTAAATACACCTTACGGACCAATCGATGCAGCCTTTCTTGGTAGAACTTGGGAGAATATGAAAAGGCGGATCGATATGCCAATTATCATTAGTTGATAAGGAAGGCGTTACCCTGTCAAAATTTTTGGAAGATTATGGAGTCAAAACTGAATAGTATCAAAAAATCTCAAAAACGAAATAAAAGTAAAAGAGAGATCGAAGTTATCAATAAGGGCAATATCTGAATAACTAAATGTAGAAAAAAATGCTGGTAAACTATACCATTTCGGAGTTTTTGAGCGCAAATGGCTCCTTTAGTAGTATAGATATTTGACAGAGGACGACTAGATGATGCTACATACCAACAATTGATACGTTGGGTCAAATGATCTAAGAAAAGAAAATTTATTTTATTATCCCCATACCAGTCTGTGTAAATCATGTGACATGACGGTGTGGGACCATCACGCCATGTTAATTGACGGATCAGGACGATTGGAACAATCGTGATAGGGGGTCATTGAAGCACCATGTTGGCTGATGTTGCCATACTATCCAGATATCTTTTGATAAGCCATGATGGCTGATGTTGCCATACTATCCTAGATACCTATTTTTAGGGTAACTACAGTACCCCAGTTTTATTTTGTTTTCAATGGAGGGCTTACGATCTCACAACCCTACGGATGAATGAGAACATTTATATATTTCATATTTGCATATTTTCTAGCCAGCCTACGAGATAGTGGTATTTATGGTATATGCGTAGTTATACTTTAACATACAGTGGGGCTAGAGGTCTAATTTTGTATGAGCCTTCATCTTTTTCAATACTTTGTGTACATGAATACAGAGACTGTGCGATGCGTAGGATCGTCTGAACCTTACGAGAAGCTACTAAATTCTCATGAACTGACTCCATTAATTATGAAGTTCACTACCGGTGGCCCCATCCGAGTGCATATAGGTTTAGCAGTGTCCAACAGTTTATTAAGATCTATGAGGCCTTCTCAGTGAGTACCTGTTGGATTGTTTCCCTGTGCCCCAAACATGAAAATTAAGTTCTGATGGTCCGTGTCGTGTTCCACAATCATACAAAATTTGGCCTTGCGCACCTCCCCCTGAAATAAATTTCTTCCCACAAAAAACATAGGAGGACCTCAGTTACAGATCGATTGGTTATCTATGATACAGTGAGCTGAACTTTGATGGTTAGGCGTACGAGTTTAAGTAAATAATGGTGCAGGAATCGATACAATCAAGTACCACACCTGACCCAGTAAGCCATTGGGGAAGTGAAAAACTCACATTTAGACACCACAAATGAGAGTCAAGAGGTCAGCCCTTTCCAAGCAGGTGACCAAAAGGCACAAATAAACAGGCGCGCACAAAGACATAACAACACACAAGACAGAAAAAAACATAGATGATCCACAAAAGAAGTACCGCCTTGGAACGGTCAGTAAAATAAACAGTCAAACATAGGTTAAGCGGTGAGAGACCCGAAGTATTCGACCCGAAAGTATACATTCCAAAAAATTGAATTAAATACTCATATTTACATTTTATCATAAATATCTAAAATATAAAAAAAAATGTAAGCTAGAACAGTTTTGTATTTAAAACATAAACATATTAACGGTTTATTTGGAGTGTTAAAAATGGAAAAGCGGAAAACGGCCAGCCAATGGAGCAAAAATAGATTGTTTTTCACTTGTGACTCGGGTGTTGCTCGCTGTCAATCACAACACCAGTATTACTTCTGGCGAATGAGTTCGATGTTCGAAGTGTATTGCACGGGCAAATGAGCTTGGCAGCTGTCAATCACCAACCCCTATTTTGGGGTATACCCTTAAAAGTGTCACAGCTTCACCCAAAGAGCTTGCTTTGAATTTAAATAAACGCAGAAATAATCTAGACCTATTCTCCAAAATATGCCAAACTGATGCTGTCGAACTCTAGGTTACATGTCAGTTATAGAGGATCATAGAGATAGTTAATCGCGTGTATGTAAGTTTTGCATTATCACTATATAGCATGCCATTTTTTACACATCCATAACTTTTATTCTCTAAGAGATATGAAACTGAAATTTTCAGACAGATCTTGTCTTTGATATTGTAACAATATAACACTAACACTTTACATGTCTAAGCATTTTGAAAACAATTTAATGGGGTAAAGGATAGGGACAGTTTTCAAAATTGTCTAATCCAAATGCTACAGACACACATAAAAATGATGCGTTTTGGAAAAGTTTAATTCGCCCCATGCCTGTTTCACTAGTACCTTGTGGTGGCATTTATGACAACACAAACCATGTAATTCAACTGTCTTATGAATAATAGATCAGACTTAAATATGAATTAAAACATTTAATACATGCATATCACTCTCCAATACCAGGTGATAAGATAAGTTATGGTTCTAAGGCAGCCAGGAGAAACTTTTGAGCTATTTCAGGCCAAAAACCATAATGTTTTACTCCTTAGCTCTGTCCCTTATGAGCTACATATATATACAGCAAAAAATGCTCTATGTCCACTATATGGCAGTTCCTCAATTCACATTAGTTCCATATGATTTAGATAAAATTACATATGGAATTTTGGGCCCATTGGGGGTTTCAACAATTTGGACCATATTGACGTGTGGACGTTATACTGTAAAAGGTCTTATGACTGGTCGTTATGCTAACCGTTTCTTAAACAGGTGCCCTGTTTTCATCTAAAACGTTAATTTTATTAGGCCCCAAATGGTTTCAGACGTTTCCAGTTCTAAGTCAGTTGTTTCGATGTTGATTGGTTGTTTATTATAACTTTCATTTCTCTGTTTCTCCTTGCTTTTTGCTGTAAGGTTTTAGTCTACAATTCTTATTAACCGAATCACAAATTGTACAAAAGCTTTCAAACTGACAACCTCCCTATTTGAAGATTTACACACTTGAATGCAGCCGTCCCCATCAATACTCCCAGTGCTTTGATTAAGATATGAACCTCGACAATGTGGCATTTTGAACATGACTAGACACAGGTGAGCCTGTGCAGCATCCATTTAGGAAAACTCTAAAGGCTGTTCAGTCAGTAGCTTACCAGGGTTATAATATTCAATCGACTAGCAAAGGCTTTAATTAGACTGTGCGCATGCGCAGGCTGGTCTGGGCCTTTGCTTGTCGCACATACCACATTGTTTGAAATCTCAGGATGTGGCTCATATATGGACATCATTGCTGCTATTTAGAGAAACGCTCCGCCGAGCTAAAACTGATATATTTTGCGTTGGAGCCAAGAGCACGGGTGGGTTCTTTTGTTTTAGTTTTTTTTTTCAAAAGACATAATCGAAAACTAAGCGTCAAGAAGGTGCCACTCATTACATTTTCAAAGAAAGTGCGAACTCACCAATTCTTGTGTTTATAAGCATTTCTTTGACATGAAACAAAGAAAAGAATAAAATTTAAAAAAGCAGTCAGCCAGGATTCGAACCCATTTAATATAAGTTACGTATTTAAAACTATGCTGACTGACTAGCCACACGACTACGGTGGAAAGTACAACTTCTATGAGTTATAAACGGGTTTCATTGACGTTTATTTCCGTAATTGCTCGTATCATACCGATTACACACGATCCCTCACGAACAAATGTACATTCAGTGTTAATGTTGTTATAATGTATTCATGCATCAAGGTCATGAACAGGTTAATATTTTTGAGGTATATCTGTTTGATCTTGTTAATGAACTAGTTCGTGTCCAAATGTATTGAATTCATTATCCGCTTGATCATATCTGAGAGCGACTAAAGTATATATAGTTTTGAATTACTATATTGTTAAAATCACCCATTATACTTATATCACACCTGATAAGCGGCAATCAACAACGTTAATACTATCGACGAACGTAGATAAAAAAAACGCTAGAAACAGAAATTTCGATTGCTTTGGGCGACAAATGACAATCGAAAACTCTCAGCGATTTCTGATCCGCGTTTGTCGATTGTTAAGAGCGTTTTTTATTGCCACCTATCCGGTGTGTATATGCTCTATATATGACTTACTCAAATATTTCGGTTAGAGCACCACATAATCTAAAAGGGGTTGGGTTTCGCATGGAACTAAATGAGAAAACTGTGACAGTCTAAAATGAGTGGCCTTGGATGAAATGTCAAAGGTCAGCTTATAAAACCATTATCTCATTAGGTTCAACATTTCTTGCAAGTACGAGGGGTGATCAGAAAGTTCGCGAAAAAGTGCTATTAAATCGCATTGCTTTTACCGATTGCAATGAAAATTCATAGATATAAACTACCATTCATAGCAAGTTGACTGAATTTGAAATTTAGAAAATGTGACGTCAGACGTATGAGCACGAGGCGCCGCTGTGACGTCACTTCGCTGGAACCGGCCCATCTGTACCCCTAAGATTCATTAAAGGCTTGCTTTGAACATGTAAATATAGAAAAATGAATATTTAAAAAATCACATAAAATACATAAGGAATCAAATTTGACCTTGCCATAAAGTAGGTCAAGGTCAACCAAGACTCATCATTTGTGCAAAGTTGGTAGGGTCCAGATCCTCAATGCTACATAACAAGGCCCTTAAGGTCTTTTGGCTCCAGAAAAGAAGTTTTTCAAGGGTTTTACCTTATATTGGGGTGGCTGCCATAACAATTTGTAAGAAATTTCCTTCCCTCAACTACAGGAGTCTCCATATGAAATATGACGTCAATCATGATTCCGGTGGTTTCTGAGACAAAGATGCTTAGATATGTATGAGGCAGTCCAAAATGAGTGACCTTAGATAAAATGCCAAATGTCAGCTTGACCTTTGGTACTCATCTATCAACAATGCCATACCATTTTAAAACATATCTAGCAAATGTAATGAGTTTGGCCTTACAGTTATGGGAAAATGATCATTTCAAGATTTTTCAAATATAAATGCATTAGGACTTAGAATTTTCCTTGGCATTCAAGTAGGTCAAATGTTATGTTTCAGATAGCACAGATAAGGCTAACCTTTTAAATGAATACTTTGTACAACAAACGTCACTCGACGAACGACCTGCGACTATTCCTGCTATGGTGAATATAATAGGACCTACTTTAACTAATATAAACTTTACATCACTTGAGGTCAAAAATGTTCTAGAGTCACTTCAGCTAGGTAAATCGTCCGGACCAGATGGCATAAATAACAGAATTTTAAAAGAACTTTCATCCCCTTTAAGTACACCACTAAGTCACTTATTTAATTATTCCATGTCTAAAGGTATTTTTCCATATATCTGGGAAGAAGCGAATATCTCCCCTTTATTTAAAAAGGACGACCCATCATCTGTGTCTAATTATAGGCCTATATCTTTGCTAAATACAATTGGCAAAGTTATGGAAAAAATTGTTCAAAAACATATGTTTAACTTCTTTTTAGACCAGCATGCTATCACTTCTTTACAGTCTGGTTTTGTTCCAGTCGATTCCACAGTTAACCAGCTTGTCGATATCTACAACACGTTTTGCAAAGCATTAGATGATGGTAAAGAGGTAAGGGCTATTTTTTGTGACGTAAGCAAAGCTTTCGATCGAGTTTGGCATAAAGGCTTATTGTACAAACTCAAACATAAAGGAATCGACGAAACATTATTACAGTGGCTTGCTAGCTATTTATCTAATAGGAAACAAAGAGTTGTTATTCCTGGTGCATGCTCCGAATGGGTTGCTATTACAGCTGGTGTTCCACAAGGCTCAATTCTAGGCCCTCTCCTCTTTTTAATTTATATCAACGATATTGTTGAAGACATACATTCACATATTAGACTTTTTGCCGATGATACAAGTTTATACCTGATTCGTATAAGTCGCATGACTTCTTTCTGAATCCCATCATGATTATATTGTAAAATGTATATTTGTAATTACTGTAAACGGAAATATGAATAAATATGTTTAAACCAAGTAGGTCAAGCTCAACCCATTTATGTTTGTTTGATTTGATTATTTACGTCATAATCAACACTTTTCAGTCATGTCAGGACGGGTCTTCCTTTGTTGAACCAGTACTAAGCAGAGAATGCAGTGCCTTGCTCAATGACACAACTTAGTGCCTGAGGCAAAGCCTCTACTACCGAGCCACCGTGCCCCTCTCAAGGTCAAACCAGAATCATCATTTGTGCACATTTGGTAGGGGCCACACCTCCAATGCTACATGCCGACTCCTTTTGGTCCCAGAGGAGATGCTTTTTAAAGAGTTTTTACCTTAAATGGGCATAGTGGCCATCTTGGTTAAGTGACTTAAAGCAGTTGCTTCAAAAATATAATTTTCATTTTTTCCCCATTAAAATGCATTAGGAAGCAAATTTAGCCTTTACGTTGAGTAGGTCAATATCAAATTAGGATCGTCATTTGAACAAACTTGGTAGACCCCACATCCCGAATCCCCAGGCCATCGGCGTTGGCCGAGAAGAAGATTTTCAAAGGAGTTTTACCATAAATGTACGTGGCGGCCATCGTGGTCATGTGACCAGAATCATTTTTTACTTTCGTATGAAATTTCAGTTGGATTGGTCCTGTGGTTTCAGAGATATTTGAAAATATTGACGGACGGACAGACGACGGACCATTTGATAACTGCGTTTGGCTTATATTTTTTAAAAAATGATACATGTGTACAATTTTTAGATTGGCTCAAATATACAAATCCATTTACTAGCACGATTTCATATGATCAGCTGGGGGGATATAATCACAGCATGGTGCAAAGTGCAAGCCATTTAATATGTGTATATAGCACATCAGCATAAGGTGTTAAATTACATTTAATTTAACCTTCTTCATCAGACAGATGAACTGCATACGACAGCATCGGGAGGTGTTTGACTTCGCAAGATAAGTTCGAACGAGTAGTAACGAAAACATATTTATAGAAAATAAACATTATCCCGCGAATGTTGCGTATTAAATTTATATTAATATAGAACGGACGTGCGATCCGAATGGCCCACTTTTTCAGTTATTAAACCCTTCTCACGGCTTTGACCCTTTTTATTGTCACCATGGCAGGTAGTCTACATATTTATTTTAAAATCTGCCAGATTCCTAATAAGCGCACAGTTACATGTCAGTTACAGTATCTGAGGACAGTATTGTAATTGGTACTATTTTTCTGCGAATAGGGTGGGGTTTTCCGAACCGGCCATTACTGTATCACTAAGAAGATCCCACCCCAATCCTTTTAGAATTTTTTAAAATACACACAGCTATCAATAAGACAGTGCATTGTTCATTCTTTCATATATACATGTAGTATACGGATTAATTATCAATATAGAATCGATAAATACGAACCTTATATCATTAATATGTGCCAAAACCTGATGCCCATATGCGATCTACATCAAATAAAAACAAATGTAACGATTGGAAAAGACAAGATCAAACTACCAACCTGTCATTTTTTTAATTCCATCATTAACTTATGAAGTGTCCTCGGATGTAGCAAAATATTAGAACGACACGTGTCGCACCCCTAAATGTGAAAAAAGTAATAAGGCCCAGAAAGTGTGAAAACTTAAACCGTAAATGCGAAAACAAATATACATACATGTAGTTGCGACGATAATTGTGAAGACTTTTTATATACTGGAAAACAGTGATACGCACCTAAGAATGGAGATGGTCATACGTTAAGACTAGTAATCGTGTCCAATATGTTGATATTATAACTATTATTCTTCTATTGATTTTGCAATATTCGTAATGCATGTATTTGAAACAACGTTATATATTATGCAAAAATATCGGTTTGTATTGAGCTAGATAAAAACTACGCAACGTGTACAATATGTGTTGGTTTAAACTTTGTTTCTTTGTACAAATACACAATAGCAAAAATTACAAGCACTAAAATGAATAGTTACAAGTTTTATACAAAAGGGATTCAGAAGAACAATATGTGTTGCAGGTCCTATGATTGAGATGCAGATTGAACAGCTTTGTGCAGTGTACTTATGCTGCTGTAAAGTATATATATATATATATCAGTAGCCAAAGCATTCATGTTTAGACAATAGGTGCTGGGAAGCTGGTCTTCAGCTATTTGCAGAACCCTGGGTACATGTCCTGATGTGGGGATCGAGTTCAAAATTTACCACCATATTTGTAACACTGAAAAACCGCCTTACTATGGATTTTATTCAGATTAGTGACAAGCTTTTACCAAGTTGAACGCTATTTCCTTCAATGCCGGTGACCATCTGGACAATGTTAAGCACTATATTAGAACTTAGATTTTGCTTGTTAATATTCAAGTGCGCAATAATTGCAGATTATATTATGGATATGATTAAGTTTTTTTTTATGACAAATCAGTCCCATCTCCACCAATAGCAATGATTTTAAATCTCATAAGTACAAAAGAAGAGGAGATTAAGGTCGCAGAATTCAGAAATTATTCTTAAAGCTTTGGGTGTTAATAGCGCATTTAAAAGATTTATTTCATGTTTGAAATGGTTATATAAATTGGTATTTTATCAGCGCGACCTACCTACCGCCCGCCCGCCTACCTACTTAACTCACCTACTGTGAAGGGGGGTTTCATGATGAACCCCGTTTTTCTTATTTAAAATTTAATTGACTTGTTGATTCGCTTCCAAATTTTGAATATGGATATTATTATAAAAAGTGTAGCTAGTTTTAAGTTTTGTTACTAAATGAAGCTCAACTTTTTTACTCCAGTCTCTTGTAAAAATAAATAACTTAGAAATTCATATTTACCCTCTTATTACCTCAATAAATGATGGCGTACTTCGAATCAAACTTTAGTCCCTACTATTGTAACTAAAGTTTGATTCGAACATCGATAGCCGCTACTATAGTCCTACTACACCGTTACTCTAGTAGATTGTCTGGTTCCCTCCTCTAGCCCTATCTAACAACATGGGTTCAAGAGTAGCCTCAAAATAATTTGTTTTAGAAAATAAATACTCGCTGTGCTCTATTCGCGGTCCTACTTATTCGTAATTGTTATAGTGCTATTATTTGTCTACATTGACCTGAGACATATGCATATTCAATAACCTTTCTTCCAATCTTCGGGAATCTTCGTAAAACGTGTGCTTTAGATTGTGGCACAATTGCATTTATGCATGAGAAAATAACACAATTCCTCGATAGCCTAATGGATAAGAGGCTGTCATTTACACTCAAAAGATGTGGGTTCGAGTCCAGTAGCATTTCATTTTTTTTTCTTCTTTCTTTTTAATTGGCTAGTAAGTTCGTCTTTATTCTTCATTTTGTGAAGCCATGGATATATTCATTTGAATCTGCCATACGTTTATTCAAAAATACACACAAAGAAACGCGTGAATACTTTTAATGAGCCAAAATGTAAAAGCTCTTTGCACGCTAGATAATTTTAATGCTTTTGTTGTCATCTGCTGACTTTTTTTCGAAATCATCTTTCAGGAAAACTATTAGAGTTAAAACGGTCTGTATCCAGATCAGGACCGACGTTCTGTTGGTACTGATCTGGGAACAAACTGTTTGCAAATGTTATCAGCAGACAACAAAAGTCGCCGCTGACATGAAAAGAGTGAGGAAACCAAGGAAAAATTAAAATAAAAGCGACTAAATATAAATGAAAGATGTAAAGCCCACCATGAGATTTTTTTTTAAAAAAAATAGTGCAATTTGATAATCGTATTATATAAAAAAAGGCTTTTTCCAAGTTTCGATCCAGGTAGGCTTGATCTGTAAGTTGCCACCTAACCACTAGGCTATCAGACTATTTGCATTAATGAATCGTCATTATCTTCATATTCCTGTTAAAGCATGATCAAGGTCGGAGTACTTCACGAAAACGCACGAATATCACGAAGATTTTGGAGAAAATTAATCAGTCTCATGTCAATTTGGGCGATCTATATTGTTTGTCAAAATTGACCCGAGACATATGAATATTCAATGACCTTTTACACAGTCTTCGTGAATCTTCGTAAAAAGTGCGCTTAAGATTGTTGTACAATTACTAATCTGAATGAAATTAATCACAATTCCACGATAGCCTAGTGGATAGTTGAGTGTTTTAGCACTCAAAAGATGTGGGTTCGAGTCCAGTAGAATTTAAATATTTTTTTTTATTTTTGAGGGGTTTGCAAGTTTCTTTGTCTTTATTCTTGATTTTGTGCACAACTGGGCACGTTTATTTGAATTTGGCATGCGTTTATGTAACAAATACAGCACCGAAAATATTTTCAATAAGCCTACATGTGATTAACTCTTTGCATGCTGAATACTTTTTGAGACTTTTGTTATCATCTGCTGACTTTTAATCAAAATTAACTTTTTCAAAAATTCTTACAGGAACACCATCAGAGTGTCAAATGGTCTGTATCCAGATCAGAACTGACATTCTGTTGGTACTGAACTGGGTCCAAACTATTTGCAAATGTTATCAGCTGGCAAGGAAAGATTGGGGAACTTAGGGAATATTGAATACAAAAGCGGCTAAATACAAATGAAAGTTGTAAAGCTCATTACAAGATGACGTAAAATATTCGAACAATATTAACTTTAAAAAGAAAGCAATTTGACAATTATATAAAAAAGGTTCCTTCGAAGTTTCGATCCAGGTATGCTTGATTTGTAAGTAGTCAACTAACCACTAGGCTATCAGACCATTTGCATTAACGAATTGACACTATCTGGCTTATATTCGCTGTATAAGCGTGACCAAGGTCGGAATACTCCACGAAAACGCACGAATATCACGGAGATTTTGGCGAAAATTAATCAGTCTAAGGTCAATTTTGACAGACTATACCAAGATCTAATGACCATGTTTACATTTGCTTGTTTGTAAACATTGAAATCAAAACATTAGGCTGGCATATTCAGCAGGCAGGTGTAGTTTTGAAAACTTTTAGATATTAGCTTGTATAGCGCAGTAGGTAAAGTGGTTGGCATCAGAAAATCCATTTATTTTCATTTATGCGCAGGGTTCGAATCCAACCAATGCCTTCATTTATTTTTCTTCATTTTTATTGTATCATATTTTCACATGTATCCTATAAGCATGATTAGAAAACAGTTTTAACATTTATACAAAGTGCCCATCAAATGGGACATTATCAAACACGGAACGTACATGCGAGATACCACTGAATGCATCAACTAAATAGGATATGCATTGTTTCCAGTCATTAAAGCGATATTTATCAACCGAAATGGTTTGGAAATTATAATGAATTGTATCGAAAAATAAATTAATTAATAAAAAATATAAAATCAAAAAAAAAACGAAAGAAAACACAAGGTACGGTGACGGGATTCGAACCCGCTCCTTCCATGTCAGTGGACAAGCGATCCATCCACTATGCTACGAATTCTACTTGTGATTGGTTTGTGCATATAATATTTTAGATGAAATAAAATGCATGTATTATTCTAAAAATAGCGAGCTATAAAAATAACTTTATTATTGGTATTATTCTGCCAGCCAAGAGTAGAAGTGACGTCATGTTTTGTTTACAAAGTTATGGGACTTACCTTTCATGACAGGATTAATACATAGGTGATCTATCCAGTTAGCTCAAGTGGTAGCGAGGAGAGTTACTAAAGGGGGGGGAGGTCTGATTTTATTATTCTCTTTATGTCTTTTTTTTTTTCTTTTATTCATTTTTTATAATTATTTTTATCCCTCGCGAAACAGCGAAATCACTCTGTGTTTTCAAACCAGGGTTGGGCCCAGTCCTTTCTACGAACTCGGGACCTGCCGAACCAAGGTTCGGCCCTGTCGTTTCTCCGAACTCTGAATATGCCGAACCAGGGTTATACCCGTTCTTTCACCGAACTCCGAACCTGCCGAACCAGGGTTATACCTGTTCTTTCTCCTAACTCCAAACCTGCCGAACTAGGGTTATACCCGTTCTTTCTCCGTACTCCGAATTGAAACTCCGAACTCTGGGCAAAAACACAATCCTGGACCATCTTGAAGTGGGCCGATGTGGTTAAGATTAAGTTTGCAGGTAAAATTCGTAAAGTTAAATTGTTACATATACCAACTAATAAGTCCAAACATAACTGTCATATTTTTCTGATTTGCTAAAGGATGCAGCTAAAAAAATAGAGATGTTCTGGGCTTTGAGCCTGAGAAATTCACACACTGCTTAACCTTTTGTATACCAATGGATTCTTCCTTCCAGTTTGATACAATCAACGTGGGGTAATCCATTATACATATCCAGGGGTACCCTGTTATAAATTTCAAAACAATATAGCATTTTTGTCTGAATATCTCTTTTTTTACCTTAACAATATAGACTGATGAAATCTGGGTCTTCATTGTTTGTAAAAGATGGCAGCTCGTGAGGCTTCCTAAATTATTACTTGGGACCAGCAGTTAGAGTCCAATTATAATGGCTTCTCAGGTCCTGGCTAGCCTGGCTGTCTCTCGACATTATAGTAAAAGGAGACAATAAAAATGAGTCTGATCGGCCGTCTGTCGGCATGTCTGTCTACCAGAACGTCCACCAGTGGGTACTTTGTGAGCTAAGTCCTCTTACAATTCCATTTTTTAAACTTTGCATACGTTTTGCGCATGAGCTGATGTGCATGTGTTTTGAGCATTCTTCATTTCTTCATCTCATGAACATATCAATTTGGGGGATCTCAGATGCAGTGAATGGGTGCTTTCATGAGCACACCTCCTCCGATTTTATTTAATTTCTGGTGCATTTCTGTCCTTTTATTTATTTTATAAACTTTATATAAGAGTTGATATTGGGAGGAGTAGTTAGGGATCATAGATGGGTCAATTTGTCAAATAAGCACAGAGATATTGCCCTTTATGTTGAAAATTGGTTTCGGTGCTTTATCTTGGCCAATTATTTCATCAATTATCTTCAAACTTTGAATGAGAGTCGATATAAGGATTAAGGGGTGTTATGGGATTGCAAATTGCTGAATTTTGTCAAGAACAAATACCGAGCTACGGCCATTGATTTGAAAATTTGATAAGATCCTGGTTGAGACAACTGCATCTATTTTTTTCATAAATATGGCCCTTGATTTATGGATTGTCTTTGTAATAAAACAGTTCATGGCAGGGTATGATGCATGCTTGCAGCCCTTTTATTTTTTTCTTGGGATTTATTCTGCAGATTTTGTCCTGGACATGCATTTACATAATACTCTTCCCTGCCATTTGACTGACGATAGCATGTAACCTACCCCCTCCCCTCCCCTCCCCTCCACATTGACTTAAGACAGCAAACAAAAATACTTCAGTTGTACAAATATTTGACAGCATGTTTATCTGCTATACGTGATGCACATGTGAAATAAGCAACGTTCTGCTAGCAGGTGGTCAAGTGGTTTATCTTCATAATAATCTTTTTCTGGCGGCATTATAATATTAGTGGGCTACATGTTCTAAATCCGAAGCATGTGCGGATCCAGTAAGTTTTGCCAAAGGGGGTCAATCTCTAACAACTTTTTTTTGTCTCATGAGGGCAGAGAGGATCCAATAGCGCCATCATCGGCCCTCCAGCGAAACGCAAAATTATGCAAGCGAAACACCAAGATTTTTATGGCGATCCGGACCAGTATTGCTAAGACACCCTAATTTTTTTCTGATTTATCAGGGAGGGGGGATCAGGACCCCCTGCCTCTCTCTGGATCCGTGCATGTAAAACAAATACATTTTGTTGCGATACCATGCTGTGGTACATGTAATAACATATTTTAGCTTGGTATATACATTTTAAGGTTTCATGGACTTACAGTTGTCACAAGCCACGCCCTTTTAAGGTACAAATAGGGAATAGTGAAAAATAAGAATTGGTAAAGTGTTGAATTTTTCATCCTATGACACCATTTTTGAAATCACATAAAAATTGAAAAATAAATATATATTTTCAATTACGCTTTTTTAATCTTTATCTATTTTGCTAAGAAAAAATAAATTTGCATCAGTTGCTAAGAAATTATTGTCAAAAAACGGGGTTCATCATAGAATTCACTTCCACAGTACCTACCTTTGTTCTCACTCACGGTAAAAGTCATAGAATTTAATAGAATTGGACTATCAATTTAGAGGCGTAGCTAATGGAAGCAGGGGCATGATATGCGTTTGTGTGAAATTATTTTTTTTAAAAATAGTAGATTTTGATTTTGCCGTGCCCACTCTTGATAGTTCATATACTGGGGCTGTAAATGATGTAATTATTTCTCACAGTCAGCTCAGACTCCCAAAATATCTGTTAAATTTAGCTAGAGAGCTCTACTTGCTGCTGTTAAAATGCAACTTTTGAGATACAAATTTGAGATGTTATTTTATTTGCTCAGAACGTTCTTACCAGTACCTTGGAATCCAGTATGTTTGAGAATACTTGTTACTTCCCACAAACAACAAAGGTTGGGCGGGCCGCTCGAGGACTGAAAAACACTGACGAAAAGTCATACAGACTTGTGAGGTGAAGCTGTACTATCTCGAACAGTGCAGCACCAAAATTGTGGAAGAAAGTTATTAGTTCTGGATCAAATTTGGCTTACAGTGCATCCCTGCTAATTTGTCATGGGTGCCAAATTGTTTATTGGTACCACCTAGATGCGAAACGATGCCATCTTCAAAAAAACTACCAATTTGTGCCTAAGTTAAGGACTTTAGCAATATTTGTTTGTTTTAACTTTGTTATATACATGACTAATTGGAAATCAATCAACAAAGTATATTTTACACCAAAACAATGACTATAATGCGTTTAAAAGCTTACAGAAATAACTGCATGCTAAATTTCAAAATTTAAAGGTTCTATCCTTATAATAACGTTTTATCCATGGTAATCAAAATTAGCAGCTTATAACTGACAAATTATATGTAAGAACATATGAGCCGTGACATGTGATTTCCAACATTGAGGCATTTTGACAAGTGTAGACTCAGACGAGCCTGTGCAGCCTCATTTTTTAGCTTTGAAACTCCAATGATGTTGGGCCGGTAGCATTAGAGTCATAAAATATTCAAGCAACTAGCAAAGGCTCTGACCAGACTGTGCGTATGCACAGGCTGGTCTGAGCCTTTGCTGGTGGCCCATACCACATTGGTGGAAATCAATTTTGAAATGGTAAGTTAATGGTCATTACAATGGGTCGATCCGGGCAAATACGGACGAAATATACACGCCCATGGTCGTTATTTTGCAGGGGTTATACATTCAGATACCGGGTTTTATACTTGTGTAATTAGACTGGTATCCCTTTAATAGCTTGTCAGCATATGGCACGAGACCGCAATTATTTCTACTATATAATTTAATCATTCCTTACAACACCTACATTTTAACATGACGAACCTGGCTTTCTGCTATAGCTTGTCCCCAATTCTGCATGGCCTGACAATCACTCCAATGGGTGTTTAGATAGGGGAAGTCCGGCTCGTTTGTTTACAATCGGAATGTAGACAAACCCTCTTTGACTCATGAGCTCTCTAGGGTCATTTCGGCAATATTTTACCCAGGGTGTGCAGAGGCCCGAATCTATCCAGAATGAACAACTACAGGGACAGAAGCAACACTCTCTAGAAGCTTAATCATTGGTCAGCCCAGCCAAGCCCAAGAACAAGGATGCTCACATCAACTGGCAGATTTACAGCCCATTGAAAATGGAACTATCTTGTGAGGAATTATATCCGTTTTCTATTCAACCAATCAAGGGTAATAATTGTGGTCTGATTCCATATGCGTAACGGAAGTAGAGCTTTTTGAACTAGGGGAACCAATCTACCTGCGTAATGTCAACGATGTACCTTGCAAGAAGAGAACAGACTATATACGGTTCGGAAACCAGACAATTTAGCAAAAATGTACGTGACCCAAATTTGGGTAAATACGGACGAGGTAGGGAAACTACGGTCATAGACAGGGAAATTAAGGACATTATTATACAATGTCCATTGGGGCAAGTTCGGACAATGTATAGACGTATTGCATAGGTATTTTTGAGAGACTGTTGAAGCATTCTTTTTTATTCTGGCGCCTTGTCGTTTGATGCATCGGGGAACATGGTTTGATTCTCGGGAAATATTTTGGTGCCCAGGCATGCCATCCTTCAGATATTCTGACCCTACTTGTTATTCACCATCGCGTAAGCGATGGTGATATACGTTAGTACGCTACCCTGGATACCAGCTGGCTTCTGAAAACGAAAGGTCGTAAAGAGATCTACTCCTCTGAGCCAGAACCCAAATATCCCACTGGAGCAAAGTCGGATATTCTTGGCGTGACGAAATCAAACTCCCCACAGAGGTGTAATTCCGGTTCTACCTTCAATCTGTGCGTACTTCAATAACGTCCCCAAGTCAAAGAAATGGGTGATTATAGTGGCTATAGAAAATGCAAAAAAAACTATTAAAAGTGGTGTCTAGTTACAATAATGCGCTAAACGATAGTTCTAAGCTTATTTACAACAATTAACCCTTTAGATATGGGGCCTTTGGATATTCTCCGCAAAGTGTGATGTAATTCTCAGATTTAGACGGATCAGTTTCAATATGCCCAACGTTTTATGCGCATGCCTCGTTGATTAGATTTAGGAATAGGGATACATACATGTACTGCTAAACTGTCTACTTGGGAAGACTGGGGTGAACTCTTCCACTATTCAGTGTTAAAACTTTGCACTATAAGAGTTTTATTGGAATGTACATATTTCCACAAATGGATCACCTATTCCGAACTTAGTGCATACAAATAGTTAACTAAAACAAAAAATACTCAAAGTTTGAAATGCATTAAAAAAAGGAAAAAGAGTGGTCTCAGCAAATGCAAAATAAAACTCTAAAACAGTGGCCTGATTTTACGGCTTTCTGGGTAGTAACTATTGAAAGTGTAAGGTTCATTACAATTGACTTTATGATGGACCCAACAACTTTTACAAACATCAATATGTGTAGAAAACAACATGTTCTTACAGATTGCATAACCTTTTTGTTCATTTAAACATTTCAACTACTATCTACATGTAAACATATTTTATTACACAGTTTTGTTTTTAAGAACATGGGGGGTAAGATAATTAACACAATGGTATAGGTTGTTTTCAAGACTTAAGTGAGTGTCATATACGATTTCATACTGCTATGTATGCTATGTTCTAAAAGATAAAACAAGTAAAAATTCTTCTAAAGAGCGGGCATGCCTAAATGCTTATTTTTGACATTACTGAACCCTGGGTCCGCTACTACTGAGGGCAATACAGAGTGCTGGGCCGATATACTTTGTAACGTGGCCGCGGTCACGCTTTAAACTTTTTAATTAAACTATTTCGCACCAGTCCTTACGTCTTAGCGACGTGAATGATTTCATTTATGATGCCGATGGTGCATGGGAGGGCCGATATGGGTGCACGGGATGGCCGATATGGGTGCACGTGAGAGTCGATAGTGAGAGTGGCTGTCACAAGCAGTATCAGCCGGGGAAACTAAGCATTTTGTTACTTTTTTAGTAAAACATGTAATTATAAACATGTTTAAAGCATGGCCTCTGCCGCGCTACCAGGCATATCGACTGGCACACCATCCTGCACTCTATTATTGCAGCAAAGGCCCGCGAGCAAATACAGAGACAACCCGAGGGCAAATATGGAGTGTTTGGCTGATATGCCTGGTAGCGTGGCGATTGCCATGTATTTATCTCTTTAGTAATATATATACGTACAGTGCCTTCCCCCGGCTGGGGGCATCTCTCTTTTTTTTTCTTCATACGTAGACTCGGGCCCAGCATCTACCTTTCATCCCAATATATCAGGAATTTCAAGCACCCCAAAAAATATATGAAAATTTAGCAACCAAAAAAGATACACCCATTCTGTACCTTGACCCTTAAATGCATAGAAATGACCCCTTAATATATTCCAATTTTTTATGACCCCCAAAGATATCCTCAAATTTTTTATACCCCAAAAAATATTCACTTTTCAGAAGCCCCCCCCCCCCCCCCACCCAAAAAAAAATATTTTTTTTTTATTGAAATTCAAAATTTTGAACCCAAAGAAGAGCCAGAGCCTTATGTATGAAAATATCGGAGTTAATTCCCCCCCCCCTGGATGCGTTTACGCATTTTAAATACACTGAATCACTGAATAACTTGGAAGTGTGTCAGATAAACATTCCAATAGGCCAAAATGTTTGAGACAAGTTTCACATAAGTTAGAAATGCGTTAGAAAAATGACAAACAAACCAACCAGTTTTGACGTATTATAACGTTCGTTATCGTGTGAGTATCTTACGTGTAATATGCGTGACGTATTATAACGTACGTAATCGTGTGATTATCTAACATGTTATATGTGTGAACATTTTTTTTAATTAACGAGTTGTCTAACTCTAACTTATGCCTAAACTGCGTATAAGCCATGCATTGGGTTACGGTGAAATTTTATGCGTTTGCAAAGAAATATATGAAAGCATATACCAGAAATCGAATCAAATATGTTCTTAAAAGGGTACCCTTTGGACGCAAGACTGCACCAAAGAACTGAAACTATAGTGTGCATATTTCCTGTTCTGAGAATAGTAAGATTTGAGTAGATAGCCCAAAATTACCATACTGATACCCTACCCGTGCCTACCATACACTTATTATACTCACATGGGGTCCTAACGTCTACATATAAAGCATATTGTTATATAGGTAAATATGCATGGGCTAATGAATGGGCTATCCTACCCATGGTCCTACCCTATTTTGGACCCACTTATTTATTATCGGTAATTGTACCCTATCCTACAATTACCTTAATTGGAAGATCTGAGTAACTGTCAGGTGGTAGGTAATAAGGAGGGGTAGATATAGTATGAAATTGTGTATGGGTTGGGACTTTGGTAGGTCCGGACTAAGGGTAGTGTAGCCTATCTTACCTACATACTTAAACCCTACCCTACCTCTACATTCACCCAACCCATACCCATATACACATACATCTACTAATAGTCTAATACACATATTGATATGGCTAGATCTGAGTAGGGGTATGTAGAGTGGGTGATGATTATGGATATAATATGGTAGCTGATGGTGCAAAAGTAAGCGAGTATGACCAGGAAATACCACAATCACATACTACAGACTAACCCGTGGTACCGCGAGATGGGTTAGCGTAGGCTAGATAGGGTAGTGCAATGGTCTTAAAGGAAGAATGTGATAAAGAGGATGACAGTCATATGGTATGTTTGTTTAGGCCAGGGTAGTGTAAGATTGGGTAAGCTAGGGAAAAATGTGCATTCAAAGTTTGATAAAGCAACAATTTGATAAGGCTACAGTGAAAGATATTTGACACTCTAGAGATTAATGAAGAATCCCATACTGATAAGGAAAGCTGTTTAATAAATCATTGCGTTGGTGTTACCTATTTCACTAATGTTATTTTAACAACGCTTATATTGAGCCATGTCTGAGCTGATTGTGCTTTTAATATTTGGGAATGTCTCAGATCTGAAAAAGTTACGAAAATATATCATTATGGTTAAATTTTACAGCAGAATTCAAGTTTTATTATATTAACGTGGCCTTTCTGATATGCATTTTACAGTGTGGTACCAGGTCTAAAACTCAATAACGCGCGCATTTTATAAATTAAAAAAAATACTCCTTGTAGTTTCTGAAGGACAAATCAATTTTCTATAAGGTAAAAACAGTACTGGGCCAAGTCAGAAATAAAACACCGTGCCAATTCTGAAGAGTCTATCTGGACTCAGATGTTCATTTTGTTGGGTTTGATGTAAAATGTAACGCAGTTAACATCCTTAAGGGCCCATGTAAACTTTCAAATTTGTATGCTGCAATTAAGGATGATTCTGAAGATAAATAAATAAACGCAATTTCAATATTAGCGAGATATGTGCATACATAAGTGTATTTATATCTTTTTACAACAAAAATTGTCTACTTATTGAAATGGGTGGGGTAACCTTATATGCAAACTATCCAACATTATAAAGATGATGACTTTGCGATAAATTAATTTTACTAATTGATAGTGAGGACTGCAAATATATCTCCAAAATTAATATTCTTATTACTCAAACATGTAACTGTAAACTGTATTGTAAAAATCAAAGAAATGTATTTAAGTTCAACGAAAATATGCAAAAAATGTAGTTCAAACTGAAACCGAAAATATCGAGTGTTCACATTTTTATTCTTTATCAGGGGAATACTATACCACTCCCAGAGAGCCCTTATTAGGTAGTGCATGTTGACCCCTCCGGGCTCATGGACTAATAGGTCGATACCCTGATTATGCGTAATTTGGTGTTGAATCGAACATCTAATGTTTACGAGTTGAGAAATGGCATCTTATAAATCTATCTTGCATATCTTTATGATGGCCGCAAACGATATATAAATAAAATTTTTGACAACTACTTCTATCCCAAATCATTAGTATTATGTATTAAGACGTTTCTACTAAGTCTGTATGGTTACATCACTATATCAGGCTATTACCGTATTCGCAGTATTGTCCATTGAGTCTATAAAACCTTAATAACATAAACTTTTTTATTCAGTATCCTGCATGTCAGTGTATATTTATTCATATCGCTCATTTGGGATGTTAACCAGTTTGTCAAGTGATAAATGAGAACGCATTTATGATAACCAACAAGTCGCTTTATTTTAAATCAAATACGTCATTATAGTGTCCATACTTATAATATCCAAATAGGTACATTATATTTATATTAAGTTACAGCTTGCAAATGTCTTGGAAAGGGCTGACCTCTTGGCTCTCGTTTTTTGGTGTCTTACTGTGAGTTTGTCCCTTTCCCATTGATATCCCGGGTCAGGTGTGGTACTTGATTGAGTCGATTCCTGATCTTTGCACCCTTACTTACTTTGGTACCCAATTGTCTATTAAACATACTTTGCACCCTCAGAGCATCTTCAAATGGGCGTCAAATGGTTTGTGCAGCCATCTAAATGGGAAAAATATTGCACTCGAAAATAAACCCCTATTGGGGTATGTGAAATTGCATGGTTTCCATGGTAAACAAAAATGCACATCTGAAGAAAGCTGGATGCCCTTCAATATCAATTGTATCTTAGCATCGAGTCATCCTACATTAAGATGACTTACTTAATATTGATAATCCTTATTTTTGAACAAATGGTAGCTCATATATATCCCACTGAACTTCAGTTAAATAAGGCGAATTCTTCTGATACTAAGGCTCCGTTTTTAGACTTGAACTTGTCAATAACAAATGGCATAGTTTCTTCTAAAATTTTGCTAAATGGGATGATTTTAATTTTGAAATAGTAAATTTCCCATTTCTTGATGGAGATGTTCCTCGCTCTCCTTCCTATGGTGTATATAATTCTCAGCTTATTCGTTTTGCTAGAGTGTGTTCTAATGTTGATGACTTCAATAACAGAAACTTATTTTTAACTGCTAAGTTATTAAAACAAGGTTATAGATATCATAAAATTCGAAAAACATTTTCTAAATTCTTCCACAGACACTCAGAGTTAATTGTTAAATACAACATTGGGTTAAAAACTCTTCTGCAACAAGGCATATCAGAACCTATATTTTATGGTGATTTAGTTTATAAATTCAAACGAATTGTTGGAAAACCTAATTTTAGTGATCAATTCAAAAAGATAGTAAAACGTTATATAAAGGGTGGATATGACTTGGATATCATGTGACAGTCTGCATGCCTAGTTTTAAACCCACTCACGGTTTATAGCTATGGTTTCCTCTTTAATTGCACGACGGTGGGTCAGGCCTCAGACTCTATGACGGCTCTGACGTAAAGATTTAATCGGTGGGTTGGTGCCTGATGCTTATCTGTAGCTGGACCCACCGTGGCACAACTTGAGGTTTTCTTTAGCTCTGGCTATCTGTGAGTCATGAGCCCTTTTCTTTGTTTCATCATGGTGTGTTAATTTGATAAGAGTGTTTCTCCATGATGATACATTGCATTAGTTAGATGGCCTCCATGCGGGCTGAACATTTCTTGTACTTCAACAACAGCAGAATCTAGGGCGAAGATTTGATACCAGTAAAATGCATTTAAGCCCCCCCCCCCCAGTGGCTTAGGCTGCGGTCCGTTCTAAGGCGGCGGTTCTATTGCTGTTGACTTTTTGTGGGAGTCTGTAATTGTTCTATGTTTTGTTGTACGTTACTTTATGTCCATTCTAGTCTTGCAATCATCTTGATGGGGAAGAGAGAGCTGGATGCTTTGCTTAATTTGTCTTCCTTGTGTCTTGTGACGGTTGAGCGGCTCTTCCTCGCGGTGCCACGGGGTTGTCTGCAGTTTGTGATTGTGGTATTTCCTGATCATACTCTCTTATTATTTTTGGTTCTAGTTTTAAGTTAAGACTTGCACTTTTTTCCTCTGGTTAAGATTCGCTAATCATCAAGTGTCTATATTCATGAATCCAAGGCGGTGCTTCTTTTGTGGATCTTATTAGTTACTTGTGTTCGTCTTTGCCATACTGTCATGTCTGTCCCTGCAGCCTTGTGGACACCTGTTTGGAAGGGGCTGACCTCATGGCTCTCTTTTGTTTGTTATTTCCTTATGTTTTGTCACTTTCCCATACAGTGTTTTGAGTTAGGTGTGGTACTTAATTGTATCGATTTCTGCTCTTTGCCTTCTTCCTTACTTTAATAATGAAATCAATAGAAGTAAGATAATAATTATCTTAAAAATTAAGGGGGCTGTTCCAACAACATTATATACATCTCAGCTTCTAGCTATACTAGACTACCTACCTTGGCACCAGATTAATGCTAACCTAATGGTCTAAAATGCAAAATATCTTTGAAATGTATTCATGAATATCAATTAAAATATTAGAAATAAAAGAAAATTTATAGGGTGTATTCATACTTACAAAATTGGTTATATATCAGCTGTTATTTATCATATACTTCTAAATGTGTTACCAAATTAAAGAGAGTTATACTAGAAACAGTTTGTACTGATCTGATGTTTGATAGGCAAGTTATCTAATTTGGTTATTATGAGTAATTTGGTAGTCAATACCTTATTATTTTGTTTTAGATTTTTCTTCAATTATCTATAGTATTCTATTCATGAATATGTTGTTAAGATTATTTGCGTATCTGACCAACTGATTAGGATAATGACTAAGCTTTAATTGATACCATTAACAGTTGCTGTTTAGTGCAATTAGTAGATGAGATATGGGTAATTTTAAAGTATTCCCCCACTAAATTTATTTTGTGTTTCTATCATTTCTTATCCTTCTATCAAGATTTATTAATATGCAATTTAGATCATTCACATATTTGACTATTAAGTAAAGTCAATTTGTTTAACATTTTATTGGTACCAAGTTTTGTAGGATAATTAGCAGTTAAGATATGAGTAAGTTAGTAGGTACACACCCTTAATTTTATTATTATTTTTCTTTCATTTCTAACATTTATATTAATATCAAGAATAATATGCATATTCAAAAGATTATTTCGGACAAAGTATTATGCCTTAGCATTTATTTGGTACTAATTTGATAATCCTTAAAAATAAACAGGAGAAATATAGCCTTTTATGGATACATGTGTGCCTGCTTAAATTTTTCTATGTTTATTATTTATTTTTGTGAACGGTCATTGTCCGTCGTCCGTCCATCCATCCATCCATTAACACATTAACAATTGACTTAAACGACAACTCCTCCTAAACTCCTAGCCAAATTTTGAAATAATTTCACACAAATGATCCTTGGGTGGCCCTCTACCAAAATTGTTCAAATGGTTTTGGTCCGTTGCATATCTAGGTCAAAGAGGCTAATAGAAGATTTTCGAAATGAAAGCTTTAAAAATCTTCTTGTCTGAAACCATAAAGCCTAGACTCTTGATATTTGGTATTTAGCATTACCTAGTAAACCTCTACCAAGTGTGTTCAAATTATATCCCTGTGGCCAAAAATGACCTGGGGTCAAAATTGCCCACCCCGGGGGTCACATGTTTTACATAGGCTTATATAGAGAATATGTGAAAAAATCTTCTTGTCTGAAACCACAAGGCCTAGAGCATTGATATTTGGTACGTAGCATCACCTAGTAGCCTCTACCAAGTTTGTTAAATTATAGCCATGGCACCAAAAATGGTCTCGCCCTTGGGGTCAAATATTTTACATAGGCTTATAAGGGAAAACGTGGACAAATCTTCTTTTGTGAAACCAGAAGGCTTGGACTATTGATAGTTAGTATTCAGTATCATCTAATCGACCTCTACCAAATTTGTTAAAATTTTACCCATTGGGTTTAAAATGGCCCACCCCGGGGGTCACATGTTTTACATAGGCTTATATTGGGAACATTTTTTAAAAAAAATCCTCTTGTCTGAAACCAGAGGGCCAAGAGCCTTGATATTTGGTAAGTAGCATCATCAAGTAGATTTCTACCAAGTTTGGTCAAATAATAGCCTTTGGGCTAGAAATGGCCCCGCCCCGTCGTTCAAATATTTTACATAGGCTTATATTGGGAAAACGTGGAAAAATCTTCTTGTCTGGAACCAGACGGATTAGACTATTGATATTTGGTATTAAGCATCACCTAGTAGACCTCTACCAAGTTGTTTCAAATTATAGCCCTGGTGCCAAAAATTGCCCCGCACTGGTGGTCAGATGTTTTAAATAGGCTTATATAGGGAAAATGTAAAAAAAAATGTCTGAAACCTTAAGGCCTCTACCAAGTTTTTTCGAAGTATAGCCCTGGGACCAAAAATGGCCCCGCCCTTGGGGTCAATTGTTTTACATAATCTTTCATAGGGAAAATGTGAAAAAAATCTTCTTGTCTAAAACCATAAGGCCTAGAATATTGATATTTGGTATTTAGAATCACCTATAGTGTTTCCAGGTTATAAGTGACCCCCGTTTTTCTTTTTTTAAACAGCTTTAAATTGAACTTAGAAGAGCGGCACTTAGCATGTGGATATAAATGCACACCGCGTAACTAAAACGTATTTTTGGGAGACGCCCTTATTTGTAACTGAAGCCACAGTCCCCTGTACAAAATAATAACTTAGTTGTTTTCCCTGTGAATATACATATGTGTACCCCAATAAATACACGTGGTATTTCTGCATTGCTATGATGATATGTACTAGCCTACAGGACTATCTATATCCGATGATTCAACGAAAATCTATTCCGCAAACCTCACTCGTCATCATTTTGACACACACACGCACGCACTAACGCAATTGTAAAAGTCTATAGGGATCATAGACAGTGCCGTATTGAAAGCAGGCAAATATAAGGCTTAAGCATGAAACATGCATGTTCATGTAGCACCTTCCATTTCAATTCATTGACTCGTTTTTCCTACGAGGTAATATATCATGATTTTATCGTCTGTTGATATTGTTTTCAAAATCAGTTTGTTTCTTGTTGTTTCTTTTTCTAAAATGATCTTTCGGGAATATCAGTAGAGTGCCAAACAAATTGGATCCAGATCATGCCCGACGTTTTGTTGGGCCTGATCTGGGTCCAAATTGTTTGCAAAAGTAATCAGCAGATGACAATAGTAAGTAAAGAACTTATGACGACACTTTAAGTTTAGAGAGTTGACGAGAAATATCGAATTAGGGATATACATTAAACTTAAAGAGCATCAAACATTTGCCTGCTAAAGCTTTTTCGCTGATAAACTTTGTCAACAGCCGAAGGCTTGTTCAGGTTAAAATGTTGGGCATTTTCTGGATCCATACTGTTTGATAACTTCTTGTATTCCTGAAAGACATATTTTTAGGAAACAATGATCTCGAAAGAAAATTCAGCCTTTATTTAAGGTTCAGACAATACTGTTAATTGAATCTTTTTTTTTTAACACAGGCCATTTCAAGCATCGCCTTTAGATGTACAGTGAAGTTTATGAGTGTGTATAGTGCGACCAGGTAACGGACGTTGGGCGTGTCAGACAAAACACTGCCATTCACTGTCAATTTAAATTGGTCTACAGTAAATTGGGTAAAACAGCATAGGTACGCTTTAATCGTGCAAAACAATTGAACCACAGACGACAAAGGCGACCAGCTTTATATACGGTTAGTATGCCTGGTAAACGTTCGCAAGCAAATCTAAACAGAAAACCTAAGTCTTACTTGTTTACAGACACATTGGTATATACTATTGCTCACTGGTCAACCCATCGAAAACGTATGTGGAGTTGGTCAAGGTCGGTTAGGTAGGCTGGTCCATGTTAGAACGGTTGTTGCTGCTACATACATAAAGATATAGAGTCAGGTTGCACAGCGTAATGAAGATCTGATTGCATGTAGCGTGATTTTATGTGTGACTTACTTTGGTATTGTATTTACTATACAGCCATGTCTAAAGTCACAATCTAAAACACTAAGCTGCATACACTGGTAGGGAGATCGAAATGTTTTATACATGATATACAGATATAAACGGCATACATGTAATATAGGTTTAGTGATAACACATTATTGAACTAACCCAACAAACCGGCTGACATGAATGACCCCTTCAAAAACTGAAGTTATTAATCAGCTTTTGGTTCACTTTCTAGCCACGCCCACGACTGGTTCCTATCTCCCTTAGCTTTACATGAGACCGGGACATCGCATACCACGTGGCGATACAGTTACCAACTAACTGTATAATATCTGAAGAGTAAATCAGTAGCAGAGTGCTTGACTTGAGATAAAGGGGTCGTTGGTTTGAGTTTCTCTGGAGGCACCATGTTGTTTCCTTGTGCAAGACACGTTATACTTCGCATGTATTTAGTACTGGTTCAAGCCAAGAAATGTCCTGACATGACTGAAAATTTCTTAACTGGGATGTAAAGTATCGACTCGAATAATCGAGGTTTACAGTTGCTCAGTGCTAATGTGCTAGAACTGGATGATTAAAGAAACGCTATTTTGAGAAGGCTCAATGGAAGCACTTTGTAATGTCCTAAGCAAGACACTTTATTCTCTGCTAAGTACTGGTTCAACCTGTGGACAGAGAAAAGTGGCGCCATTGCTGCGAAAATGTTGACAGCGACGCAAAACATCAATCCAAACAAACAAAATCAACTCAAAATAACAAAAGAGACACTCATCTCTAATCTTTGCTGCAGTTGTGTGCGTCTACTGGTACACATGTTTACCTTTAGTATGCTACTTGGAAGATATTCCTGATGAAAATATTCTACAAAATTCTGTTAGTTTGGCAAGAAAATGATTTGGTGTTTAGCTCTGAATTCGAAAAAATAGCATTCAAAAACAAAATAAAAATAGTCACCTGCCCTACGATCACACTCACGCACAACACAAATTGAAATGCAGCATGCTAAGGATTCAATAAATGGGCCACATGGAAAGGGTACACATATCTTTTATAAAACAATAAAACTTGTGTAATTGTAGATTTCATTGTCGAATATTGATGTTTTGCTTGTATAGTTTAAGATACACGTGCGTGTTTAAGATACATGTATGCACATATTTCAAACAAGGTATCTGGGCTGATCAGATTCATTTGCAAGAATTCGAAACGCTTATATTTCACGACATGACAACTATAAGCCTACAGGTATAAGATTTTGGTGTGGAGAGTTTCACAGATGGGTGGATACACGAACAATACAACCTGACTAACCGACTTCCAAATGTATTTGTCTGGGGGTTGAACATAGCTAAGAACCGCCCAACGTCTCTTATCTGGACGGAGTATATAAGCAGTGAAGCATAGCCTAATGCACGAAGATTGGGCCAGTTAAGCAATTTAAGCGTAAAGTTGCGATTGTTTTTTATCAGTTTAAACACGTGTTTTGGGTGCTCAAAAGAACCATATCATCGAGACGGTTGTTTTGAGTACACACAACTTATATTTTGGTTGAGAAATAGGAAAAATAATTCTCTGTTACGCACTCTTATCTATGGGACTGACGAATAACCTCCACTGACCTGTATAAGCCTTGTTTTATTTATATCGCTAGGTTCACTTGGGGACTAATTCAAAGAAGAGCAGCAAAACACACCAAAATTCCATCTAATCCCAGCCTATACAAAAATTCATATAAATGTGGAAAAAATAAATTTAATTACTAGACGCGGTTTATATCTAAATTCATTTCTTTAATTTATTTTTCAATTAAAACACCAATCAAGAATAATTAGCAAAAAACGGGGATTACTTAAGTCCTGGAAACACATTAGAGAACCTAGCCAGCCTCTACTAACTTTTTTTCAAATTATAGCCCTGGAGGAAAACATGGCCCTGCCCCAGGCGTCACGTGTTTTACATAGGCTATTATAGTGAAAATGCAAAAAAAATTGTTGTCTGAAGCCACAAGGCCTAGAGACTTAATATTTGGTATGTAGCATAACCTAGTAAACCTCTACCATTTTTTTAAATAACACCCCTTTGGCCAAAATGTCTCCCGGTGGGTCAAATGTTAGACGTAGGCTTATATATGGTAAACATAAAAAAACACTTGTCTGAAACCTAAAGACCTTGTGACGTGATATTTAGTAAGTAGCATCAACAAGTGGATCTCTACCATGTTTGTTCAAATTATACCACTGGGGCCAAAAATGGTCCTGCTCCGGGGGTCAAATGTTTTACATAGGCGTTTTAAGAGAAGACGTGAAACAACCACAAGGCATAGAGCCTTCATATATGGTCTGTAGCATCACCAAGTGGACCTTTACTTAGTTTGTTCAAATAATGCCCTGGGGTCAAAATTGCCCACCCCGGGGATCACATGTTTTACAGTCTTATATAGGGAAAACAAGACAAAAATCTTCTTATCTGAAACCACAAAACGCCCAGGGGTCACATGTTTCGCAGAGGCCCGTCTTGGGAAAACATGAAATAAACCTTCTTGTCTGAAATCACAAGGGCTAGAGCCTTAATATTTGATATGTAGAAAATGTTTGTGTGTGGTGGGGGGAATGGGTAGGGTCTTGTTATGCGCTCAAAGACTATACTACGGACGAGACCAGCTTGATTGCCCTCCACAAAATGAGTTAAATCTATACCTTCCACTGAACAAGACAGGTGCACACAGTACCAGGTGAGCGATTCAGGGCCCCTATGACCCTCTTGTTATTCTTTTCGTTAACGTTCATGAATATGCAAATTAGATCATTTGTATATCGGACTATTGGGTTGAAATACTTTTACACATATGGCATCGCGTCTTGGAGTGGAATAACGCCATGCAATAAGATCGATAAACCACTCGTGGTTTATAGAATTTCGGGAAAAGTTATGACGTCCATTACAGCGTTGCGTACATAATGACAAAATTATAACGTGCTACTGAAGAAATGAGATTTCAAAGTAATCTTAATGTCATATGATAAATGGAATATAACATTCGTTCTCTTATATTATTGGATTTATTAAACTCTTTGCGAAAAAGAGATAAAATGTTCGGCAAGCCTGCATATTTTTTTTCCCCAACTCGTTTAATAAATTTAATAAAACATGAGCACTCATGTAAGATCCTCTATGCCTCAACTTATATTTGGTACCAAGATTGGTAGTCTAAAATGGTAAGCGGCTGCTGACATATTGGTAAATGTTAAAGGTACATCCCTTTTTTTCTCCTATTTTTCTCTTATATCTCAAGTTTTCGTCAATATTCAGGGATATGCAAATTAAATCATTTGCATATCGGACCTTTGTATAAAATTACTTAGTCTGAGCTTTAATTTAGTACCAAGTTTGTTAGAAAATTGTTGGAAAACCTAATTTTAGTGATCAATTCAAAAAGATAGTAAAACGTTGTATAAGGGTTGGATATAACTTGGATATCATGCGACAGTCTGCATGCCTAGTTTTAAAACCAATCACGGTTTATAGTTATGGTTTCCTCTTTAATTGCACGACGGTGGGTCAGGCCTAAGACTCTATGACGGCTTTGACGTAAAACTTTAATCGGTGGGTTGTTGCCTGATGCTTATCTGTAGCTGGACCCACCGTGGCTCAACTTGAGGTTTTCTTTAGCTCTGACTAGCTGTGAGTCATGAGCCCTTTTCTTTGTTTCATCATGGTGTGTTAATTTGATTAGAGTGTTTCTCAATGATGATACATTGCATTAAGTTAGATGGCCTCCATGCGAGCTGAACATTTCTTGTACTTCAACAACAGCAGAATCTGGGGCGAAGATTTGGTACAAGTAAAATGCATTTAAGCCCCCCGATGCTTAGGCTGCGGTCCGTTCTAAGGCGGTGGTTCTGTTGTTGTTGACTTTTTGTTTATTGTTACTCCCATTGTGGGAGTCTGTAATTGTTATGTTTTGTTGTACGTTACTTTGTGTCCATTCTATTATTGCAATCATGTTGATGGGGAAGAGAGATGGTTGCTTTGCTTAATGTGTCTCCCTGGTGTCTCGTGATGGTTGAGCGGCTCTTCCTCGCGGTGCCATGGGGTTGTCTGCGGTTTGTGATTGTGGTATTTCCTGATCATACTCACTTATTATTTTTGGCAGTTTAAGATAGTTCGTAACTTTAATATAGGTAAATGTTGTTGGTACAACCTCTTAATTTTATTACAGATTTTTACCTTATTTCTCATGTTTACATTAATATTCATGAATACACTACCGCCCGCGTATTTGACCTGCGAAATCGCGTTTAATGTGCGTTTCCAACGCATTGTATGTTTGTTGAGTTTAAATTGCGTATGAAACTCGAATCAACGTATTTCGAAACTCATAAATATTCATTAGCAGCCCTCTAACGCGTTTCAACGATAAAATATGCTTTTCTTCCTTTAGCCAATCAAATCGTTTTGTTACAACGCAGTAATGTGTAAACCAATCAAAATTGAGTTGACCTTGCTCAATGTTTACATTGTTATTCACTGTTTAACTTTGCTTTAATATTTCTGATAAGACTTGTCTTGCAAATCTCAATTCCCGTTTCCTTTGAGGTTTTAAAGCCCAGTTTGAATCAAATATCTCACTCCATTCATTGATCAATATTTTGAGCCGACTATCATGACTTTTAGAGCAGAGAAATAAATAAAGTTACTCAAGGCCAAAAAATGAATATATAACAGTAAAATCACATCGATATTCATCAGATATAGATCTATAATTAGTCTCTTTTAGTGCCCTATGTAAAATATTTTTCTTAAAAAAACGACATGAAGCAAATGAATTGAAAATATAACGCACTGCATTCAATTTTGTTTCTTGGGATTCGCATCAAACAATTTCGAACTTTCAGATTGGGTCAACTAAGATTAGATGCAAACTCTCCTTGTTAAGTAAAATAATCGAGCCAAACTCACTTGTTGACATTCTAACTGAATAGATCTCTCTCAAAAAAAAGGCACTCCTAAGCAAAAGCCATTGCATGTGCCCAGGCTTCACCTGATCAGTCCTAAAATAAAAGTAGAGCAGTATATCCAGTTCTGCCCATCTAACCTGCTCAGGAGGTAGAAACTGACACCGCTTAAACAACCTGCACCCCTGCTCGACAGTGCCAATGAGGTAGGTTTAGACCCCATTTAAACAGCCTGCACCACAGTGCCGGGGAGATAGGTTCTGACACCGCTTAAGCAGCCTGCACCCTTGCAACACAGTGCCCTGCAGAAAGGTTCCAACACTGCTTAAACAGCCTGCACCTTTGCATCACAGTGCCGGCAGGTAGGTTCTGGCATCGTTTAAACAGCTGCACCCCTGCAGCACAGTGCTGACAAATAGGTTGCGACACTGCTTAAACAGCTACACCCCTGCAGCACAGTGCCTGGCAGGTAGGTTTTCGACACAACTTTAACAGCTGCACCCCTGCAGCACAGTGCCGGCAGGTAGGTTTCAACACCACTTAAACGGCTGCACCCCTGCAGCACAGTGCCGTCAGATAGGTTGCGACACACCTTAATCAGCTGCTTTTGTTTGTTTGTTTGTTTGATTTGATTCTTTACGTCCACTCAACAATCTTTCAGTTATGCGGGACGGTCTTCCTGGGTTGAACCAGTACTAAGCTAGGATAAATGTGTCTTGCTCAAGGACCACAACGCAGTGACGCCGGTGAGGCTCGGACCCGCGGCCCTTCGGTCTCGAGTCAAGCACTCTACCACTGAGCCACTGCACCCCTGCAGAACAGTACCCGGCAGATAGGTTGCGACACCGCTTAAACAGCTGCACCTCTGCAACACAGTGCCGGCAGATAGGTTTGGCACCGCTTAAATAGCTGCACCTCTGCAACACAGTGCCGGCAGATAAGTTTTGACACCACTTAAACAGCTGCACCTCTGCAACACCGTCCCTGCAGATAGGTTTCGACACCACTTAAACAGCTGCACCCCTGCAGCACAGTGCTGGCAGGTAGGTTTCAACACCTCTTAAACAGCTGCACCCCTGCAGCACAGTGCCAGCAGATGCAACACCGCTTAAACAGCCGCACCCCTGCAGCACAGGTCCCGGCAGATAGGTTTTGACATTGCTTAAACAGCTGCACCCCTGGAGCACAGTGCCAGCAGATAGGTTTTGACATTGCTTAAACAGCTGCACCCCTGCAGCACAGTGCCAGCAGATAGGTTTTGACACCGCTTAAACAGCTGCACCCCTGCAACACAGGCCTGGCAGATAGGTTTCGACACCACTTAAACAGCTGCACCACTGCAGCACAGTGCCGGCAGATAGGTTGCGACACTGCTTAAACAGTTGCACCCCTGCAGCACAGTGCGCGGCAGATAGGTTTTGACACTGTTTAAACAGCCTTGAAGTTCTTTCTCTCTCTCTCTTTCTCTCTCTCTCTTTCTCTTTGAACTCAGTGCCTTCTGTGAGGCTTGGACCCGGAGCCTCATCAACTGAAGACCCAAATTTAATCGAGCCAGTAAGAAGAGATTGATCGATAAAGACTTCAAGCTAATTATTTGATCAAAATGCCGCAGGTTCAGGTTCTGGAAGCTGATCCCAAGGCCTGATAACACAGAATTAAGGACCTGTTTGATATGGTTGGACTAAACACGATGAACTGTTCCACATATTTGAATTGTAACCGATGTTAAACAAATGTCATGGGATGTGAAGTCAGCTGACATGAAATATCTCGCAACGATGGCCAGAAATGAGTGAGTGCCATTGACACAAAAAAGAAAAAAGAAACGATAAACAAAGCATTTTGTGGGATAATAATGTTTTTGTGTTTTCTTGGTTTCAATAATAAAATTATCATTGATTTACATGTTACAGGTCTGGCAACGCAATTGAACCTTTTTGATTGGCTGTTCAACAATGCGTTTCAACGTGAATTGTACGTTGATCTGCGTTGCTATACTTGAGTTATTGATTGGTTAACAGGTAAATTCGTTGCACTGCAGTTCAACGCGTATCGAAAGTGGGCTTTGATTGGATTTTTGAAATTCGCGTTGGAAAACTAATGCGTATTACGTGCGTTTTCAATGCGTTTTCAACGCGAATTCGACAAGGAAAAATAGATGGGCGGTAGTGTACACACATTAGGTCATGTGCATATCCGACTATAGGATACAATCAATTTGTCTGGGTTTTAAGTTGGCACCATATTGGTAGTCTAGGAGAATAAGTTAGTAGCTGACATTTGGGTTATGATGTGAAACCCACCTTAACTTTTCCTTTTGTTTTTTATCTCTAATGTTTTCATTGATATTCATGAATATACAAATTCGACTATTCGCATATTAATAGACGTCTCGCTTACTGTAAAGGCGGCAACTTTAATATTCATATCTTGGCGTGGTTCGGCTATTTCATCTGCTAAGGAAGGGTAATCAGGTTTACATTTATAATTTGGTAAAGAGTTAATAAGCTTTTTTGGGCCGCAAATGTGCGTGCATTTCATGAAAATCCTAACCGTTTACACACTGAACTCATATTTATTAACCCTTAAAGCGCATAATCACCAAATGTATGTTTTTGTCGTCCACTAAATATTTGAAGCCTCATAGACAAACACTGTAGACCCAGATCAGACTGCTCCTGTTACACTGTGGACCCAGATCAGACTAATCCTGTAGGAGCAGTCTGATCTGGGTCCACAATGTTTGCCTCTACGCTTATGTTAAATAGACATTTCAGGTGCAATTATTTTGCTGGTATTTTAAGGACTAAATAGTGTGTTTTGCGTCTATACTGAGATAATGGCGCTAGACGATACAGTTACTTTTTGAATAAAACCATGCCTCATTTTCAGCTTTTACCTTTGTCTAACGCTGACCAGTCCTAATTACGCATTCATGAGGCACCGCCTTTACAGTAAGCGAAAAGTCAAAGAATATCAACACATTGCATAAATGAAATATGTATGGGCTTAAATTTGGTGCTACGTTTGTTAGTCTAAGATGAGTTAATAAAATTCATTTTGTAGGTGCTGTACCTTCAGAATGTGGATGTTCATGGTTTTTGTGAGTTTGTCTGATTTTTGAATAACAACCATGCAACTACCAAGTTAGCAAAACATTGTTCACGAAATCAAATTTAGTGATATAGCTGTCATGTAAACATAAACAATGTGCCATTTAGTGACAGGTATTTTAATACTGATTGGCAGTTTGAGATGTTTATAAGAGGAAAGCCAATGGACATGATACTTGTTCAGTGTATATACTGAAATATACTGAACGAAACTTCTAAACCGCCAGTTAACAAAACACATTTTTCAATATAGCTCATTTTTTTTAAACTGTTTGACATGATATTTAACACAGTATATTTGGGCACATGTATCCGCCGATTGAACATAAAAAAGTTAGATTCAATAAGGATGTTCATTTATGCGTAACGATAGAGTATTAATACCTGTTTTGCACGTGGCACACGCTGCTAAATGTTTTTTTCGCCTTGTGTATACTCGCATTTTTATCGCCAACTATCGGACAACATTATTCTATCACAAAAATAACAACGTTTGGGTTGTATGAGAATAAAGTAGAGGGGTTGGGCTGTGGGTTCAATCGAAATAGGAGCCTCACTGAGATTGATTCATAATTTATCACAAGGTTTGGCATGTTTTGATAGAGCCGACAGTTTACACCACAACCTGTCAGTCATTTTTTCATTTTTGCACTCGTATGACGAGACAAATCGACAAAAACTGAGAATATGTTCTGTATAGTCCACCATACTTTGGTGCGATGATGCACAAAGGCTGCATTGGAACGTCGGAAGTGTCGAGATTGATGTGAAGTAAACGCTTAATTGGTGACAGATGTTTCAGTATTTGTCGACAAAACATTTCATCACCATAAACACATTTCTGTGTTCTTTAAGGCCATATGGGCCTCCATAGGAGCACTGAATTGCATGAAAATTGCTACTTTATATTATTAAATCAACACGATTGTGTTCAATAATGTCCATTTACAGCACCAGATAATATTGTGAACAAAAACATGTCATCTCCATAAAGCATTCTTGTGTTGTTTTATGTCATATGGGCTTCCATAGGAACATTTTGGATTACCTGAAAATTCCTACTTAATAAAAGCGAAACCCAAAAATGTTCAATAATATCCATTTATAACACCATAAAGTTGGTCTTTATCACTTTAGGTCCCTGGAATACTTGATTTTAAGCGATGAGTTCAAATTTTAGCGTTTGAGTGAAAATGAAATGCGATGGTGCCTTTATACAGTCTATCAGTTGAGCTTAAACCATGCAAACTGGCATTTAAGCTCGTTTTCGACACAGATCGGCTCTGATTATGAGCAAGTCGTTTTTTAACAAAGCGAAATGCAAAGGAGGAAACTGTTAAAATCATGGAAAAAACGGAATAAAATAAATGAAATGGCTTTTCTTACCTTGTTCGAATGAGTATTGTCTGTACCGCTAACAATATAAATCGAAACGTGTACATGCACCTAAATACACGCATTTTTTCGACTACTGGCTACGCACGAGTGCTGTTATTCATGTTTATAAGGCGAGAGCTAGGAGGAACGGGTACAGGATGTTTATTTCAGTTTACATACTGTGTTATATAAGACACAAAATAAAAGATGCTAGCCCCCTGAGAGTGGCAGCGTTAACGTGTAACATTACGTTATATACGTTACCCCCCGAAATAGCATTAAACGTTCCGGAAAATGTCTCACCCATGACATGTTCGTACATATTTGCTTACTGACACAGGTTTATGAAATTTTTATAACACATTTAAATATTTCAACTATTAATTTTATAAATATCTTGAGTTATTAGCGTTGTATACGTTACTTAGTGTTTCCTGCGTTATTTCCGAGTATCCGTATGGTATTTATTGACTATACGTGTATTACATCTGCCACAGAATATATATAGTAAATCGATAAGGCTGCTACTTAAATGATTTAAAGTTCTTTATAATAGTCGCTTACACTATTTTCAGGTCCTTGCTACGTATGTTACCCTAGAAATAGCATTAAACATTCAAGTTAATGTCTCTAACAAGCCCTGTTTATACTTATTTGCATGCTGGCACAGGTTTATGTACTTCTTTTAACAAGGCTTACCTATTTTAAGTATTCTTTTTAATAAATGCCTTTGAGCGTTAACAGTTATGTGTGTTACCAAATGATACATAAGTTATTCTGAGTATCTGTATAGCAGTTATTGACTATACATGTATAAAGTCTGTCAGAGAATTTAGAAAATTTATAGGGCTGAAATAAATTGAAGTTCCTTATTAATTTATGGTGACATAAACTAATAATATAATGTGATCTATCAACCTTCGCTGTTTGCTCACATGAACAGTAGATACCATGCATTCAATCGGAAGTTCTCAAAGACAGTCACTGTGAAATAGCTCAGTTCTGGGCAAGGTATATGGCTATAACTCAGATGGTGTTGACACTGATAAGGGCAACAAGGAAACAACTTGAATTGCATGTCAGCTCTATCTGTATGCCTTGTTCCCAATGTTCATTGCACACGATCACAACAACCACGCACAATATGTACCTGTGTAACTGATTACACTCATAAATTTGCCTGATACACGTCGCAGATGCAAAGAACTTCACGAACAAAATGGGTGTAGTGTATCACAATCATTGGTTCTTTGCTTGAGAAATGTTTTTGACATAACTATCTGACAAACAATAAAGAGGTATTATAGGCTTCAGCAGCTAAACTGCATTTCGTTCTACAGATGGAATGGTGTATTACTCATCACACCAGAGCTCAATATATTGAAACAACTCTTGAACTATTCTATCTATTCAATATAATGAAGCAACTCTTCAATGCACTGAAATGAAATATTCAATCTGCTCAGATGCAAAGCAGAACGAGTACTAGAGGCAGTTTCTGGCTTCACCAATCCTTTTAGTTCTAGTTTGAAGACAATGAACCCATACTTTTCGTATTTCGGTGTTCCTGCTAAGCCTGGCAAAGCTAAGGATCTTATTGAGGCTGATGGCATTAGTAGGAAGGCTGTTGCAGACTTCATTGACTCGATCACTTTTAGTTCACAACCCCATAAAATGCTGCGAGCTAATGAAGTTTTGAGGCTTGCGAGGCCAAGAAGAAATTGTCCAATTTACAAAATATAATCAGCCAGATAAGAGCTTAAAGTAGCGTCTTTGGTCAGCATGACCTTCGTTATATTGGACATAATGTTGACCCTTGAGTTGACACTGCAGTACCTTCTGGGACCTGTACCATGGTCACTGTCAATCTCGATAGAATTTCCACCAAAACTGAAAAGTCCAAACTTCTGCATGGATTGCAATCACACAATGAACCGTTATTAGATTGGCCATGTAGTGCCGCACATACTTTTGATGGTAATGCCATACTTCAGAGCATAATAGCTTTTCCTGTCACCTTTAAGGATCTGATGGAACCAGTATTCGACCAAGCACTAAAGGCTCGGCATGTTGGTTTTGTCACTGATACATATATACAATCTATAAGCAGCAGTCTATAAAGTCTTACAAACATTCTCGCAGATGATAACCAGGGTGTTTTGTTCAACTTTGGTGTATACAACTCAAGGTGCTCCTTCTGAATGTCAACAATATTGGCCAGAATATGAGGAAAAAGATCTACAGTCATACACTGTTTAACAGATGGTGACACTACCAGTGTGCCAATGTGTTAGTACCACGGAAAGGTTTTTCCCACAAGTTCGTCTACATTCTAAGCAGAGTAGAAAAGCAAACAAAGAATTGCTCTAGGCACTCATCAGTGACATAAAGCCCTAACATGTGCTATTTATGTAAATGTGAATAAGCTGCAGTACGACATGTTTCTGAAAAAGTACCAAAGCCATGCACATATTTTGAATAGTCAGTATATCATATACTGACTATTTCAAATGGCATGAACATGAGCTTACTTCCACCCTGCTTTTCTGTCCTTAAGATGTATATACAAAGAGATCGAACTTTTTACTATCAAGTCTTTCCCATGAAAACAAGTGAGGCTTTCCAGATATGGACACAATGTGTGGAACATAAATGGGAAGGAAATCGAGTACCTCTGGGTGAAAGAAAACTTGTGTGTACCTAACAAAAGAGACACAGAAGTATATGTCACATTTTGAGTGATATGGGGTTACCATGTTCAAACTAAACAACTCAAACCTTATAGAAGATAGAAACATAATATTTGCATTTCCATAAGGTACATAAATATTCTTTAATACAAAATGAATAAGTAAGCACATTCACATTTTAAAAAAATATCAAACTATATTAGTTTCATAAATCTTTTATATAGGAATAATGAAAAAATGTAACATACGTAATACTTTGTATATTTGCATATTTGTTTTCAAAGGTCCATATCTGTGATGCAAAAATGGATGATGTAGCCAAATTGGAAATCTTACTTTATGGTTGGTATTTTTTTTAGAAGTCATTTCATTTACTAATATACGAACAGTTGCTAGCTTGGCAAGAAACAGCTATATAACTTCTACCTGATGGATTTTCTTGATCTTTTAAGTTGTTGCTCGAATATTGCAGTGTATATTACAAACTTTCCATGAGTATTATGTTAACTATAATTGATATCTTTATAAAAGAAAAGAGGGTTAATGGTAGTTTATGTTTTGAGTTACTTCCTCAGCAAATAAGCCAGAGTAAAAAGATGTACATGGACCTGTACCAGCATGCAAATAAGTACAAGCAGGTCGTTTTGGAGACCTTATCTTGAATGCTTAATGGTATTCTGAGAGTAACGTATGTAACATGGGCTGTAAAATAGTATAAGACACCATAATTAGGAATTCAATTCATTTAAATAGCAATCTTATTTGCTATATTCACTGATGGATCTTATACATGTATAGTCCATAAAATCCATACCGATACTTGGAAAAAACATATGAAACACTAAGAAACATATACAACGGCAAAAACTCAAGACATATATAAAGTAAATGCTAAAATTATGTAACTGTGTTATAAGAAGTTCTTAACCCTGTGCCAGACTTCAAAAAGCGTGAATGCGTTATGTTGGAGACATTATCAGGAAAATCTAATGTTATTTTGCGGGTAACGTACGTAAAATGATGTTAGGCGCTAATGCTCTCACTCTCAGAAGGCTAACATATTTTATTATGTGGCTTATATAATGTAGTGTCTGGAAATTATAGTGTACAAAATTACCACCAACACGCGAGATAGGACATTAATCCTCTACAATTATGCAAAGGGTAGTGATTAACCCATTTAAGCCGAATGGTTTCCCACTTTTAACAATTGGACCAGTCCATTTCCAATTTAAGTGTTGTTGGGTTGTATATTCAATTTTTATTTCCAATTTTAAAAAGAAACTTCTGTAAGCAAACAGTGGAGAACGTTTTGCGGCGTCTGATGTGGTTTTGCACTGTTTGCCGATGTCCCCAAAAAAGGACACTAGACTTATATGGGTTAAACCATTTAAGCCGAATGGTTTCCCACTTTTATCAATTTGACCAGTCCATTTTCGTTTTAATGGTTGTAAGGTGCATCGTATTTTTCATTTGCATTCAAATTTTAAGAGGACATTCTGTGAGAAAGCAGTTGAGACCTGGTCAGACGCCACATTCTGTGGCGTCTGATCTTGGTCTGCTCTGTTTGCCTTTATCCCACAAAAAGAACGCTAGGCTTGTATGGGTTAATTCATGTCTTACATGATCGAATCCAGAGGATTGACTGAGTGTTCGGACTCCCATCCCCTATCTACTCTGAAAATTCACAAAGCTATAGGTTTGTTAGGAATGCTAGACCAGAACCCTTGGAAAATAAAAAAAAGTTACATGTATTGGTCAGCCAGTATTCAACGTTGGGCCATCATTGCCCCGCCAGCAAAATTTTACAGACACTGTCAACAAAATTTTACTCCAAAAGGCAATAAACTGGATCATACTTGCAGATGTACAAGTACGAGGCTTTTTCACTATGCTAGAACCGACATATATATTTTTATATATTTTTCTCATCCGGTTTAAGACATGAAGACAGTCTAAAGGTCCTAAATATAAATTTCCTTCTAATATTGATTTTTCTAAATGTCGCAGAGAGATTGCTGCTTCTTTAAATGACTTAAGTAATCGTTGGTGCAACCGGGAAAATGTTGAACCTGATGTCTTGAAGGAATGGAAGATTAACATTTTTAAAATTATTGATACTCGTATTTCATTTTACTCTCGTAATACACATCTTTTACCACCCAAACCTAAATCTTCATTTCGTCATCTTAAACGAGGTATCCAGGATTTTCATATGAACTATGTTTTGGTTCCAGCAGATAAAGCTGCTAACAATGTTGTAGTTGTTTGACGATTGTATTATATTTATACTCTTAAGCGTGAGCTTGTTAACACTAATGCCTATAAACAGCAGCCTTCTTTGAGTGAAAGGGTGATTGTTGATGGGCATGGTTGTCATACAGCCCTACATTTTGGTGTCAAAGCTAAAGAAAATCAAGACAAAGTTCCTACGTTGTACTGGTTACCTAAACTCCATAAAAAACCCTATAAAGCAAGATTTATTGCTAATTCTAGTTCTTGTACGACAACATAACTTTCTAAATTGTTAACCTCGTGTCTTACAGCTGTTAAAAAACATGTTATCAAGCATTGTGAAAAGGTATATGAGAGATCCGGTAAAAACCTATTTTGGTCTATTAAAAATTCAGGTGAAATTTAGATAAACTTAAAGCTAGAGATTTCAATGCGACCAGTTTGTCTACTTAAGATTTTTCTACTCTTTACACTACTTTACCTCATAATTTAATTAAAGATAAACTTATTGATCTTATTGAAAGAAACTTCCAGAGAGAAGGCTCTCCTTACCTTGCATGTAATGACCAAAATGCATTTTTTACTTCAGAAAAACCTTAAAAAATATCATGCATGGTCGTGTCAAAATGTATGTGATGCGCTAACCTTTTTGTTGGACAACATTTGTATTCGATTTGGCACCAAGCTGTATAGACAAGTAGTTGGGATTCATATGGGCAATAATTGTGCTCCCCTGGTTGCAGATTTATTCCTGTTTTGTTACGAGAGGGAATTTATGATGTCTCTTTCTGATGATAAGCAGGCTGATGTTATTGATGCGTTTAACACTACATCCAGATATTTGGACGATGTTTTAAAACTTTAATAATGTTTATTTTGACAATATGGTTAGTCAAATATACCCTTCAGAGCTCCAACTGAATAAAGCTAATACCTCTGATACCGAAGCCGCATTTTTAGACTTGCATTTGTCAATTTCTAATGATATTGTTTCTACCAAAAATTATGATAAACGTGACGACTTTGATTTTGAAATTGTCAATTTCCCTTTTTTAGATGGTGATGTTCCTCGTTCTACATCCTATGGAGTCTATATTTCTCAACTCATTCGTTTTGCTAGAGCATCTGGCATTGTTGCTGACTTCAACACTCGCAATAAATTGTTAACTAAGAAACTTCTTAAATAAGGCTATCGGTATCATAAACTTCGCAAAACATTTTCAAAATTTTATAGACGATACTATGATTTGATTTCTAAATTCCAAGTTGGACTTAAATCTCTTTTGCTCCAAGGACTTTCGGAACCTGATTTCTATGGTGACTTGGTGTATAAATTGAAGAAGATTGTTGGCTCTAATGATTTTTCAGCGCAGTTCATTAAAATAATTCCCAATTATAAAATGATTGGCTATAACATTAATGTATTGCAAAAGACTGCATGCTTGGTGGTCAACCCAACCAGGGTTGGCAACTTTGCTTTCCTCTTTAATTGCATGCCAGTTGGTCGGACTTCAGACTCTATGATGGTTCCGACTTAAAGACTTATCTATTGATGAGATGGTAGGGGCCTGACTCTTTGGCTGTTTGTCGGGCCCACCGGGGTTTACCTGTTGGATTTCTTTTGCTCCGGTATTCAGTTTTATTTACTGTTGAGTGCTTAGTACTGGTTCAACCCAGGAAGACCCGTCCCGCATAACTGAAAGATTGTTGAGTGGACGTAAAGAATCAAATCAAACAAAACAAACAAACTGTTGAGTCCTTATCTTTGCTTTATCTCTTTGTTATATCTTGATTTATATGTTTTAGGAGATGATGTATTGATAAGTTAGGGATCTTTCATGCAAACCAAATATCTATGTGTCTTGATCCACATCTGAATTAAGGGTGAGGTTGGCGCGCCGTTGAACCGGTTTAAGCCCTTCAGTAAAATATTTTACTGACCGTTCCAAGGCGGTACTTCTTTTGTGGATCTTTTGTGTTTTTGTTCTGTCTTATGTTTGCTATATCTTTGTGCGCGTCTGTTTATATGTGCTTTGTGGTCACCTGCTGGGAAAAGGCTGACCTCTTGGCTCTCGTTTGTGGTGTCTAACTGTGAGTTTGTAACTTTCCCATTGGTATCCTGGGTCAGGTGTGGTACTTGATTGTATGGACTCCTGATCTTTGTACCCTTACTTACTTTAACATCTCCTGAGAGCCATGGCGAATGGTTATGCATTGGAAAAACATTGTTTGGTCGTTATCATCGCATTTCATCGTACTCACCTAAATGAGCCGTGACATGTGATTTCCAACAATGTGTCATTTTTACAAGCGTAGACTCATAAGAGCCTGTGTAGCCTCCTTTTAAGCTTAGAAACACCAAATGTTGTTCGGTCAGTAGCTTAACACTAGCAAAGGCTCTGATCAGACTGCCCGTATGCGCAGGCTGATCTGAGGCTGTGCTGGTCGTACATAATACATTGTTGGAAACATCATGTCGCGGCTCAAATGATCTTAAGGCATGACACGATACGTATTGGTCGCAAATCTGGCCAGGCAACATTAATTTTTTGTGTAATATAATGAAACGGCCCGAAACAAGTGTAATTAAGATACTTAATCCGTTCAGTGGCAGCACTTGAATTGTCTTATTAAAATTACATGGGGTTGTACAACACGGTTTTTATGCAACAATACATATTCCCTTGACCCGCCTTCGAACCACCATGCTGATTTTAGGAGATGTTTATCTCTTCATTACACAAAAATCAAATAACCAACTACTGTTTCTGTTTTGAGCCGGAAAAGGTGACCGATTATCCAGACGTTTTATTTCTTACCTTCACTAACACTCGTGCAAGTAGCTTACTACATATGTACGTATAACAATATGGTGAAAAAAACATTGCTAAGCTAACTATTTTCAAAGAAAAAAAATAACGTGTATTTAAATCGGTCGCTCTTTGGCTGAATTACGAGTTACGTCACTATATCTAGGTACCTCCCAAAAAACGACGCTGAACAAGGGAAGGCAATGTTCGCCTAATTCTTTCCGTTCAAACGACAAAAATTACATTTCATTTCAGCTGATTCAACATTTCAAGGCAGCTTCACAGTAGGTTCCGGCTCAAGTGCAGTAACTGCCAACGGCTGATCTGTACAGCAAGGTACTCACAGATTGACACTTTCAGTGACAAATGATGGACATTGTGTACCCATCTCTATGGTGAGATATGGATCTGAAGCGGACGGAAGTAAGTAAAGGATGTTCAGAAAGTTCGTGCCGCAGTTCATAATAGAATTTCAAATGATTGAAAAAATGCCTTTAATGAATCTTTATATCATAGCCTCATGAATGACATAATTTGATTTACAGCTGGCAAGCTCACTTGCCCGTGCAATTTATTCGCCAGAAGTGACACTGGTGTTGCGATTAACAGCGAGCCACACCTTAGTCGCACGTACAAAACAAGCCTCTTGTTTGCTCCATTGGCTGTCCGTGTTCATACTGGCTGTTCCGCTTGTCTGTTTTATACTCCAACAAAACCGTTAATACGATTACATAGTTTCCTAAATTATAAATAATTTCTATATATTAGATATTTATAATAGAATGTAAAAATAAGTAATAAATTCAATTTTTGAAATGTTCCAAGAATCATGAATACCTCGGGTCTTTTGCAAAGTTAACGTGAAGCCCTACGTGAAGCAATTTATTTCTTAAATGAAGCTGGGGAAAATGCATGAATCTTGAACCTGTCGTTGTCGTTGCCTATGATATTGTATATCGATTGGCACAGTGTTTTATCCACTGGTACCAATTTTGGGGTTTGGTTTTTTGCTTCCAGGATCGAACTGGCGACCCCTGTATCTGCAGTCAGCTTTTAGGCTTCTGAGTGTTAGGCTATTTGTATGCAGTGAGGCATCGACGCTCACCATGCATGCATCTTTTTTTGTATTGACATAATCAGTCAGGCGCATAACCTCAAAAAGTTAAAAATTTATAACTTAAAGCATTTAATTATTTTTGCAACAAAATCAAAAATACCCTGTCTAAGTGAAAGTGTCTTTTTCATCTTCATATTCTGGAGTTACAGCAATTTCATGGTCATGTGTGTAATTTTATCTGAAAGACCTATCATGATATAACTTTACGATTGTGCAATAAAATTCTGTACGCATCGTCTAGAAATGTGTACGCAGGGTCATTGGAGATCAGAAAATAAGCTACTTTTTAACTTGATAAGTTATGTCTTCGAGCTTGTAAATTTGACATTGGCCTAAATAATTTCATATATAATGTAACGTAGTAGTTGATTCTAATCTTCAAGTTCGCGTTGTGTTTTCTAAGTCTCTATAGAATTTCGAAGTCTTGTAAATTTCAGCAACAACTTTCACAATTTTATAATTTCATTAAATCTTCTTAAGTCCAACTAAAATACGCCTAGAAACTATGTATAACCAAAGTTCCGAAATCTAAAGCTCTGCCACTGGGTTTCATCTTATATCGTATGAAGTCACGTGATAGAAGCTGACCACAGCGCCACCTAATGACAACAACACTAACCAATTATATTTCAAGTTTATTACATAGCGCCCTCTACATAGGTAAGCTTCCAATTATATCATCCATTCAGAAGATACAAAAGTGACTCATAGTCACACCAGTTGCGCAATTCCCCCAAAGATCATGTGATAAAATGTATTGCACAATCCTGCCAATCAATGTCAGAATGGACATGAACTATTCACTGGGCTTATGTAACTTTACTAAACTAAGTAACATCTGTCATCATGACCTTTTGAAAGTGTTAAAACATCCCATCAGAATTGACAGGCTAATAAATATGACATTTGAGAAACAATAGCAAACTGGTGTCAGAATTCCCTATAAAAACATAAACATGTCAATCACAGGTGTCAACACTACACCTGGTCGAATACCTGTGTCTTATCCAAACCAAGCATTCACAAATATTGTAAATCCCCACAGGCAATTCACAATTATTATGAACCCTCTCAGATGAAACCAGCAGCTATTTTATTATAACCTATATTAGTTACTTTCTGTAACCTCGCTTTGAAATCATTGTTGAAAATACACAATTTTAACTTCTTCAAGTGATAAATATTTTAACTTACACAGGTTATGCACCTGACTGATATGTGCTTTTAAACAATTGAACAAAATGAAATGATTTGGCTGGAAATTTCACAAACATTATTAAATTCCTATTCAATATGTAAGGAGGGCAGTGGCTCAGTCCTAGAGTGCTTGACTCGAGACCGAGAGGCCGCGGGTTCGAGCCTCACCAGCGTCACTGCGTTGTAGTCCTTGAGTAAGACACATTTATCCTAGCTTAGTACTGGTTCAACCCAGGAAGACCCTTCCCTGTTTAACTGAAAGATTGTTGATGGGACGTTAAGAATCAAATCAAACGAACAAAGTAAGAAGGTTGCAAAGATCAGGAATCGATACAATCAAGTACCACACCTGACCCAGGATACCAATGGGAAAGTGACAAACTCACAGAAGACACCACAAACGAGAGCCAAGAGGTCAGCCCTTTCCCAGCAGGTGACCACGAAGCACATATAAACAGACGCGCACAAAACATAGCAAACACAAGACAGAACAAAAACATAAAAGATCCACAAAAGAAGTACCGCCTTGGAACGGTCAGTAAAATATTTTACTGGAGGGCTTAAACCGGTTTAACGGCGCCAACCTCACCCTTAATTCAGATGTGGATCAAGACACATAGATATTTGGTTTGCATGAAAGACCCCTAACTTATCAATGCATCATCTCCTAAAACATATAAATCAAGATATAACAAGGAGATAAAGCAAGGATAAGGACTCAACAGTAAATTTAACTGAATACCGGAGCAAAAGAAATCCAACAGGTAAACCCCGGTGGGCCCGACAAACAGCCAAAGCATCAGGCCCCTACCATCTCATCAATAGATAAGTCTTTAAGTCGGAACCATCATAGAGTCTGAAGTCCGACCCACCGGCGTGCAATTAAAGAGGAAAGCTATTCAATATGTCCAAATTTTGAGAGCGTGTGGCTAGAATAATGTATATTTGACAACTGTATTTTTGTGCTAAAATCAAAACGATTACCTGCAAATGTCTAACACACAGAATTAATATGTTCTTTTTCAAACCTGTTCACTGAGGTATCATAGCAAGCCATTGTCAATCTATATTGTACAAAATAAGCGACTAATGAGCTTTTATAATAAATTGACAGTTTTCACCACAGACACAAAATCAGGCCCTAACCCTCTCTTCTATAGATAAGTCTTTAAGTCGGAACCGTCATAAAGTCTGAGGTCCAACCCGCCGGTGTGCAATTAATGAGGAAAACAAAGTTGCCAACCGTGATTGGCCCATTTTATATGACGTGTGTAATATAAAACAATAACTGTATGCAAAATGGTACGCTTGGTCATTAGGGGAAAGTACTTTAAAACACGTTTTCCATTTCCTATATGTTGATTAGCAAAAAAGAGTTTTAACACATGCGTTTAAATCGGTACTTATCGTATGAGAGAAGACCTTATGCGGATTATTTGAGGGCTAAACCTATTATCGTTTCCATGAAAAATATCATTTTCTTTAAAAAAAATCCGGCCATTTTTAAGGGCAATCCTTCATTAAGACTATCCATGGTCCTTTAATCTCGGCTGCAAGTACGCGGCCGTTGGCGTAGGGTCCACTACGCAGTATACGAATGTGCGTAATAAAAATAGTAACACTCAAGTAGCTCACCTAATGTGGTAAAAGTGAGTTTCAATACCTTAAGGAACTGCTCTTAAAGGAAGGAATTCGCTCCCTCTGGGAGCAAATTCTTTCCTTTAAGTGAAGTTCCCATTTTGAAAAGGAACGTAATTGTAGAGAACCATTGCTTGATACAGTAGTCTCCCGTTGATGTGCGTAACTTTTTCAGCGTTCTGGCTACGCCATTGGTGGCCGTATACACTACATCAGTAGAAGTACAGGGCACGTCTGAGCCTCCGGGGGTCGCATAACGATACATACCAGTCTCATGTTCTGGCTGAATTGTCCATTATACATGTATGCATATATGTTGAAACTTGTTTATATTTAATTTTACAGCAACAAGTCTCGCTGCATTTCTGTTCACCAATGTAACGCCTAATCATGCCAACAGTACCTTGTTTACTGAGCCAGCTGCTTGTGCCAATGTAAGTATTCGCGCTACTGTCTTACCAACCAAAAGTGAAAGTGACATGAAGCTTTGTTTACAATTGCTAAGTAGAATATTTACCTGCTCACTTCACTTGAGCTAACGCCAATCGATAGACCACTTGTGTATTAATCCTATCCTGAGAATTGGATTAATACACAAGTGATCTATCGATTATAAGTTCCTGGTAACGTCGTAAATAAATCATGAAGTCACTGTCACTCTTGGCTGGCAGGACAGTACAATGTATGGGTCCGCTAACTCAGTGAGCAATCATCTAAACAGTACATTGTTATTATGCTTGCGTAAGTATTGATGCTGTCTCAAACCATGACATTTCGAATGGCATAACCAGTCACGTGATCATTACACTGTTCTCGGTGCCACCTGCTTGTATTTACGGAAATAGTCATGTTATCTCAAAACATGACAATATAAATCAAGCACGATTACGTGTTCACCAATCACGTGCTTTATAAATCAAACACGATTACGTGGGAGTACTTCGAATCGAACTATAGTCCCTACTATAGTAACTAAAGTTTGATTCGAACACCTATAGTCGCTACTAGGGTGACGTCACGAACCTACTGAAGATGGCCGGAGCACCGTTACTCTAGTAGATAGGCTGGTTCCCTAATTTAGACATATCTAACGATGGGTTCAAGATCTAGCACGATGGGTTCAAGTTCGGTCAGTAGCCTCAAAATGATATGTTCTTGTAAAATAAACCTAGCTGAACATAATTTTTGGTCCCACGTATTCGTAAATTGATTATTAGAAAGCGATGTGCAGTTTATAACATCCTTTTTGTCTTCGACGAAGAATTGAAGTGGAGTTTACAGGGCTATTATTTTTGGTTACTTGCCAACCAACTAAAGTCGTTCGGGTGTAAACGTGCGTGCGCATCTATTACGTAAGAACTATAGTACGAACTTTAGTTCGATTCGAAGTACGCCGTGTTCACTAATGTAGCGACCAATCATGTGATCAGTAGATTATTTACGGCGTCACCTGCTTGCACTAACGGATCTCAAACCATGACACTTATAATACAGGTTCACTTGTTAGTGACCACTTATTTAAACAGTATATTGTTTAATGCGCTACATGTACCTGCTTCTACTAACGGAAGTATCCATTCTATATACATTAAGCACGATTACGTGTTCATGTGTGACTAATCATGTGAACAGTACATTGTTCACTACCTCGGCTGCTTAAGCCATTGTAAGTATTCCTGCCATCTCAAATGTATCCATAATGTAATTATATATCCTGTAAACAATACTTTCGACTGCTTTCATGATTTAATATTTACGTTTTCGTAGCAATCCTTTAATGAATCTTTAGAATTTTACAACCGTTCATAGCCTCATGAGTTATACAAAATTTGATTGACAGCTGCCAAGCTCACTTACCCGTTCAATACGCTTCGAAAATCGAACTCATTCGCCAGAAGTCACACTGGTGTTGTGATTGACAGTGAGCCACACTCGAGTCGCACGTGCAAAACAAGCTTCTTGTTTGCACCATTAGCTGTCCGTGTTCAAGCTGGCTGTTCCGCTTTTCCATTTTACACTCTGACTAAACCGTTAACATGGTTAATACAATTATACATTTTTTATATTTTACATATCTATAATAAAATGTTAATATACTGAACCACACTTCTAACGCAAAATCAAACTGAGCCTTGAATATTACATATATATTAGTTCATCCATTGTAATGCAATTTTATCGAAAATAAAACACTTATTTATGAAAATGAAAGTAGAACTTCATCAGTCAATCGCTCCTTTTTAATCATAACCTGATTGGGTGAAAATCTGCCGTAACCCCTGAACGGTACGATGATTACGGCAAGACCTAGTCTATTGATTAAAGTTACGTTCCTGAAACATTTTGCGTTATACATGTAAGTGTGGCTCCCGCGGTGTGGCTCAGTATATAAGCAATTAATTAAATTTTTGGAATGTTCATAGAATCCTGAATACTTCGGGTTTCTTTGCATAGTTAACGTGAATTTCATCGGGCTTCACTTACTTTGCAAGAGATCCGAGGTATTCATGATTCCATGAACCTTCCAAAATTCATATCTTAAATCACCTTAAATTACCCAGACTTTCTAAAAAGAAGACTTAACATTGCACGTTATCACGTATGGATCGTTTCATCATTCCTAAATAACATTTCAACATTTTTGCTTGCGGCGCTCTCGCCGCAAGCATTTCTGTCGGAATAGTGATACCCTCTACCTGGTTTGTTTATTTATATAAAATACTGTTAGCATAACGGTCGTGGTTATGGGAACAAAACTGTTCAACGACAAGACAATTCACCGACAGCAAGTTAAGACAGGGTTCGTACGGAAATAGGTAAGCAGAAGTCCAGGACTTTTCCAGGACTATTCCTGGACTTTTTTTATTTTTCAAGGACTCAATATCTTCCCAATTCTGTATAACACAACGTTTAAAAGTGAATTTTTTTCAGCCAGAAGCGGCGAAATGAAAGGCGCACTCGATTTCTTTGATTCTGACAACAACAACAATCTGACACCGGTGATAAAAACCGGGACTACCGCACAAATTGAATAGAATAGAATACGAGTTGCACCTCGCTCTTTGACGTATATCCAGCGATTTTCATTCAGTTGTTTTTTTTTTTTTGCGATTTTCACATAGTTTTTTGCGCATCCCATAAATCTGAGAGGACTAAATGTATTTTTATGTTTTTCAAAGACTAATTCATATTTTCAAGGATGATTTTACAAAATTCCAGTACAATTCCAGGACAAGAGGCACCTTTTTTCCAAATTCGATGAGTTTTCCAGGACCAAGGTAAAATTTTTCCAGGTCTGTGCGAATTCTGTAAGAGCATGTCTCATATTATATGCCATATTAGCCCCCAAATTCACTTTGTGGATATATGTTGTGGTCATGGAATGTCGCTCACTGTTTTCATCCACTAGCTGTGACCTTGATCTCAGGAGTCAGTTCTTGAAAAAATGCACCCACAGCAGATCGCCTATTTTATTTATGGTAACATTCCATATTTGTTATGTAGATACATCTTGGACCCTGGCGAGTCACTAAATGTTTCCAGGTCACTGTGACCTTGACTTCTGGTTTCAGTCCTAGCAAGGTCGAGCTCAGAGCATATCTGTATATAATTTGAGGTAGGAATCCTAAATTTGGTGTGATGATATATTTTGGGATCATGGCGTGTCGCATACACTTTTGGGTCAATTTGACATGTAGCTTGTACATAAGCATGTATAAAAACACTGCAGCTTTAGTTTTATAACTTTATTAATCATGCCACGATTGTCCAAACATGAACGATCTGGCCCAATTGGAATGATATTGGCCCACTTCGAATCGAACTAAAGTTCCTACTAAAAATCTTAAGTAATATATACGTGCGTACGTTTACACTCGAATGGCTACAGTTGCAACCTTTTACTTAGTTGTCAAGTAAACAAAGTGAATAGCGCTGTATGCCCCACCTCAATTCTTCATCGTAGACAAAAAGGTTGTGCATAAGCTGCACAGACTACTCTAATTAACAAATACGAATAAGAGGGACTGCAAATAGAACACATCAAGGATTTATTTTGTAAAATAAAAACATTTTGAGGCTATTGATAGATCTTGAACCCATCCTGCTAGATAGGTCTAGAGGAGGGAACCAGATAAGCTACTAGAGAAACGGTGCTCTGACCCACTGTTGATGTTTAGTATGTTCATGACGTCACTATAGTAGCGACTATCGATGTTCGAATTGAACTTTAGTTACTATAGTAGGAACTAAACTTCGATTCGAAGTGGGCCATTATAATTGCCATCAGTCAACTATATAGAATAGCTACCAGTCTGATAATAAAAGTGGTCATTAATACACGTAAAATATTGTAATAATATTTCTTTCTTTTCCAAATGGGTATGTTCATTAGTCTATAAATGTAATTGTCTTCAGTGCAGTTGTATGATTATCAGAACTTAGCACCAGCCTATAGACTAGCAACAAATTAGGAATATGTTTATATGGGAAAAATGAAATCATATGACTATTTGAAAAGTTCTAGGCCTTTGGGAAAGACGATCAACTTTACAACCCCTCAGAGATCGTTATCAGGCTACAGGGACAGTAAAATATCGACGCAGGTTTTGGTCAACCAAAAATAACAAACTGACGTTAAGACGGCAACTTACATCAAGTGTATCAACAATATTTGCATCAACGATATCCGTTCTGGCTGGCTATCGTCAGTTCCAGACAAATAATAGGGCTTCGAGGGTAATTTGTATCCAGGTTTTTAATAAAAATATTTTGATACAATGACTTTAAATCACGTCTGATTCCTAGACAAATTTTAATTTGCAACTTTTGAATCTAAGGGTATTGCTATTCGATAGACTCAGTGACCTATATATATATGTCACTGATAGACTGTTGTCCTAACATTATTTATTATTTTGGCATGAAATTAAAAACATGTTTTGCTGACGTGTTGATGTTCATTGTTCCAAAAAACTCAAAACATTGATACATTAGTGATTACAAATAAGTATATTTTATTAATTTCTTTTTCTTGCGTTTTTAAAGTCCTTCAGTGTACAGCCCTAGGTGCCGCTTTAGATAACTGTTTGTGTTTTTCTTTTGCCAGAAGAGTATCTTACCCACCGACTCAATAACTATTGTTAATGTTCGTCTATGACGTGGTTTAAGTGCAGTGTAAACAATAAACAGATCTCGAGGTTTTCCCAACATACAAGGTGCACATGCTGTTTTTCAACTAGGCAAGCCCTCCTTTAAAAAGGAAAATTTATTATCAACTGATGCAGTCCAAATATTAGAATGATGTTGTTAGCTTTCTTGATTAAAGTGAAATTGTAATGTTTTGTCTGTCAAAGTTTGTTGTAGCTTTTGGATATATATTAGTATGTTAACAGTTATGTGACTAAACAGGTTAGGAGTAGTTAGTAAACACCACTTTAGTCATACCAAACTTATTATCTTTTCGAAGAGAATACGTGAATGAATACTTGTATGTGTCATAAAATCGTATTGTTTCAGGGTGACTTGTTTGAGTTGCAAAGTCTTAATCAACATTTTAATGGGTCGATGTTTCTGCTACACCCCAACAACCCCTGTTTAGATATTTACGACCTTGCTGTATACCACGATATTAGAATTTGCCAGTTCAAACTTATAGTTTTACATAATATTTAAACCAGCTCAAGATACTTCATGATATAGTTTGGTACTTATTGCATGACGCCCATAACAACGTTGAGTACATAATGACAAAATATAACGTTTTTACGCCAGAAATGAGATTTCAAAGAATTCTTATTGTCATATGAAAAATAGAATCTAACATTCGTGCTCTTGTCTTATTGAACTTATTAAACTCGATGCGAAAACAGATATAACTCGGCAAGCCTCGCATCTTATCTTTTTCCCCAACCTCGTTTGATAAAATCAATAAAACATGGAAGAGATTATATTTATTGCATGGCGTTATATCACTCACAGACAAGACGTAATATGATAAGTACCAACATCTCAAAGTTTGTTTAAGCGCTTTTCTTCTCATGCCAGATATGCTAACTTGAATCTATGT